>JBBMFX010510242.1:0-16730 GCA_037832545.1 Rhabdalestes septentrionalis
GGTTATGCGGGTCATTCAGGTTATAAAAGTTATTGCATTTTGTGTTAAACGAAGTAAAAAAAAAACATAAATACAGAAATGAACAATCCGAGAGCCAAGGAAAAAGTGGATAAATGAGTTTTGGCTGCTACATAGGATGGGCTAATGAGCCCTTGGTAGGAAATTCACAAAAATATAATTTGTTTAGTTTATGCAGGCTAGTGGATGCTATTTCATAAATTTAAAAAAAAGCATAAAAGTGCAGTCAGACAAGATCTTATCACAATGTTCTTATTAGTGACATTTGGTAACCTCTACAATGAATTATTCAGTATTTTCGTTGAACTGTGTTCATTGTGTTATTAAGTACCTACCGTAAACGATTCTATATTTGAGATTTTTATTATTAAATCAGTAAATTATAATATATTTGCTATGAAATGTTCAATATCTACTGCAATTTATGCTGTAATTGCTGTGAAATATTCAGGAATGATTGAATAATTACTATGGAAAATTTAAGAGCTAGCATGAATTATACAGTATTTACAATGAATGTGTTATCATTTTGTTGAATGATGATATTAATCTTCAAGTAACTCAGTTTGGTCTAGCTAGTTAGCCGAATTGACAAACTCTAGGTGATAAGATAAAAGGATACTGGAGAACTTGTATGAGACAAATGCTTTCAGTCTATGTGTTATTTTGGATAAGGTGGTAGAATCTAAGAATCAAGAATTCACCAATAGATCTACGGTACCCTTCACTTCTCAGACCAAACTTCTGTCTCAACTAAAAAAAAATCGCAGGTGTTTTGCATTCAACAAATTTCCGTTTACTGTGATATAAATGGACAGGTCACAGTTCAGTGGTAGTTAAGCTTGGCCGGATGTCACGGGGGTAACAATGTACATCACGCAGAGAGAAACTCCTCCTCAGACTTTTACAACTGTCTTTTCATCAGGAAGAACACTAGCAATAACGTCCGTGTTTGGAGATGTCCGGAGCTTTAATACAGCTATTCTCTGGCCTCATATTTCAAAGCCCTCATCCAGTCCAGATGTTTAGTGCTCATAAAAAAGAATGAGGGTGGAAGGGAATGAACAATGTTGGGTAGTACTGAATGACATCTCCCTCCTGTCTGCTCTACTCATAACTATTCGCACTGTGACTGCTGCACTGCTATAAAACAAGACAAAATTAACATCTAACTAGTCGGAAGATCACAAACCATGCTTTGCTGTTGGCTGTATGTTTCACTAACCTGACTGTCAAGCTTGGTTTTGTCTAGTATATCTAAGGGTGTGTGTGTGTGTGTGTGTGTGTGTGTGTGTGTGTGTGTGAGTGTGTCTGTGAGTGTTTTTGTCGTTACTACATCAGATTAAATTAGTCCACTTCAGATTGTTTATGCAAAAAATAAATTGCTTTAAAGTGCTGCCTGTACACTGCTGTTTTTTTCCCCTACTGCTGTATTTCAGACACTGTCTTTAACATCTCAACAGTGCAGCCTAGTGGATTTATTGGTTGTCTAGTCTATGCAACTTATTTGTTTAAGATTTTAGGAAGAGTGACAGAATGCATCTTGATCGCAATATTCCTGAATTTGGTCACAAGTTAACAGCTGTGCGGGTACAGGATATATTTTATGTTAAATAACTGGTTGATCTCAGAATAAAAGCTTAACTTTCCAGTTAACAAAAGCTATGGGCCTATTTGTCATAACATTTTGACAAAGTGGCATTAAAAAAACAAAGAGGAAATGCAAGCCAGGGCAACATACCGTAGAAACTGAGCTTCTATACTTTTGTTGTTTCAGAAGAAGTTGTTTCAGCCACTACAAGGATAGCTTTCAGTGCCAGTAGGAAATTGCAATCCAATCTGTTCATCTCAACCACACTTAAAGGGTAGTGTGTTTACTACATTGCCAGGGGCTTTATTGTGTTTGGCCATCTCTACGCTACAATATGCAGTATGATATGATCCTTATTTGAGATTATCAAATTTAGTGGAACCCATTCAAGCATGTAATCATAATATTGTTTGGCCCTTTTTAAACTGCTGAACACTTTTATAGGCTTATGCAATGGTCATCTACACTCAAAATAAAAAATCCACGCATTTACTACTTTTTAGGCAAACACTTGATGACAAGAGATTTTTGTTTAGCTGAAGGATGTGTAGTCCCTTCTCCTATCTACTAAATTTTGTAACAAAGTGACTCCCTGCTCTCAAATACAACCTGTGTGTTATTCATGTGTGTGTCATTATAATGTAGAGCTAAGTGACAAAAGACACATACATTAAAAGATGCTGAGAAAAAGCAGACCAGCGTCAGTGACCACATTTTATGAAGCAGATGTGCTGTTGCACAAACACAAAAAAGCCTTTTTTAGGGTAACATCTGATGGAATTTATTATTTTGAATGCTAAGCCAAGGAAATGTGTAAATAGTGAATGTCTTCCAAAGTCCATCCAGTCAGATTTTTTTCAAATCTGCATTTATGGCACAGTTATGAACATTGTTGTTAAAAGTCAAAAGAGTTTAAGGATGGAAATACACACATGCCAATTTATTTCACAAACCATTCCAAACCTAAGCAGCCACAATATAATCTGGTAACCTTCTGAGTCAATGCAATCCTAGGTCTTCTGTGAAATTCTTGTCTCACTCCTCACAGTGATAAACTAATTCCGCTGGCTTGGCCAGCATTTCACTCTGACCTTAAGTTTCTCATCATGCCCAGAACTGGGGAATAGCTGAATGAAATGATTATTAGATTCACTAAATAAAAAATTCTCCTTTTAAAAGTGTCTTTTTAGCAACACGAGTGTGACTAACTATGCTGACATGTACCATTTAAAATAAAAGCTATTCATAATTGTTTTGTTTGAAGTATTTATAATAGCTATAGCTATCTTTAAAGCAGTTGAGTTTTAACTACTACTTCTTTCCATATTCGCTGTCCTGTGACTACTATGCCCAAATTATTAACGTCTTGAACAGAACAATAAAATAAAATAACTTATTTTTGTTACCTTAAGAACCTTTCAACTGAGGGTTCTTTAAAAACCTCAGTGAAAAGATATTTTCTGTGGCGATGTTGTGTTAGAATCAGCGATTGGGCTTCCATTAGTGTTTTAAGATGTCAGGTCTGGGAACAATGACTTTGGCCGCCAGTGTTTTGTGATGTTTAATTCCTGAGCACACTGGGTTTAAGTTATGTGATTGTTATTTTTGGCTACCGGTGTGCTCAGCAGAGAGAGCATTTGTATTTAAGCCTTTAGGGACTAACAGTAGTTGCCAGTCCACTGTCATCCTAGCTTTAGGTTTGAGCATATCTCCTGTCTCCTTTTGTTTTGTATTCTGAATCTTAGCTTTGGAAGAATATTCTGGCCATTGTTCCTTTTGTTTTTGTTTTTGTTTTGAAATCAAGAGTATTAAAAATGGATGTCTGCAAGTGTGCCAGCTATCTGTGCCTGGAAACACAGAGAAGCAAAAATCAATAGTGTAGTTGGGAGCACATACACAAATAATGTGTACTGTATCTAGCTTTGTGCATAATATAACTTCAAATACAATTTGCATAAACTGACATTTTTCAGATTGTACTCATTTATTTGCATTTTATTTTGTATGAATTTGGAGAAATCTCCCTCGGTGGAAATCTGAACTGAATGCTGCCTGTTTCAGCCCAAGCTTTGCCATTCAAACCAAAGCTTTGCCATTTGACACTGATTCTGACTTAAGATGATGAGATGCTATAGGTATTAGAATGGCAAAATATCTGTCAATTAGGAGCATTTTCACATGAATTGGACGTGCTTAATCAGAAAATACAGATTAGATCTGCCAAGATAAGCAGATTCCAGGCTTGAAATAAGGTTGTTTACACAAGTATGAACTATAAAAATAAATAAAATGTCACTATATTACTGGCCATTGGTTAGTCATTATACACAAGAGCTTTTGCCTAAAACCATTTAGTTTTTGTAATACAGAGTGAGTCACATTTACAAATCATTCCTTCCTTGTTTATATAGATCAGAGCCACAGTCTTAAAATTGAAGGTGCTACAAAGCATTCTTTGGAGCAATTCAATTCACTTTTGTTTTGCTAAAGAACCGTCCAGTAGGTTTTTCTTTGCCAACTTTAATTGAATTCACTTAATAAGGTCCTTTCTTGAACCAAATGTGGTTATTCTTTGGCACTGCTCAAAAGATTGCAATTGTTTTTTTAAGAATAAATAATCATGACTATAATCAAACTTGAATGACACTGTTATGAAGTATGAAATGCAGCCATTTGGCGTTATTTGTGTCAACCCACTTTTAAGAAGAATTAATATCTTACATATTATTCCATTAGGATTCTGTATGTCCATTAAGAGCTTAACATCCAAATGATGGAAACTCCTCTAGTAGTTTTTCCCAAGCTAGAAGGGTTATTTAAGTAGCCCCAGGGCTTTAGCTACAACTGATCACTGTAGCAGGCGACCAGGTGGATGGGAGCTGTGAAAAACAGGGGTTATGATATTGCATAACTGACCTACACTGGGCTCTGAGGGAAACCACATTAAAGGAAGCAGCAGGGTCTCCTGAGTGTACACTACAGGAAGTGCAAATAATAAGCATTTACGTTACCATGCTCTTAAATTGCATATGTCCAGACACATTCAGCCATCAATAAACAGACTGGTACATGAAATGGGATCGATGACACCCATCAATCAGAATCAGAATCAGAAAGCTTAGTTTAGTGAACTCTAACAACACCGACAGTAGTTAGGAGTACGTCACAGTACTTAGTATAGCTCAGTAGTCAAATTAACATAAGTAGTAGTATTTCGACTATTGCACTTAAAAAGATGTGGCACATTAAACATGATGAAATTCAGCCCCCATGTAGATTCAGCCCCCATGTAGAGAATTTCACATGATATTGCACATGGTAAGACCAAACTCATACACCCATAATCTGGCCATACATGTAATGAATTTGTCCTTTTTAGATTTCAAACGAAACCCCACGATTCTGTTTGATTTCCTTAATCACAGATACAACAAAATCCACAGTCTAGCTGTTAACCACTTGAACTAGAGCTCGTTGCTACCCCCTACTGCTCATGAAGGATAACAGTAACAAGTTATGTTGACAGATGTGCTCAATCATGGTCCTGGAGGCTTCCACCCTGGAGAGTCGAGATCCAACACTCTTGGCCCTAATATTCAGATTCATTCAAATGCCTTTACTTCCCACCTCAGATCAGTTAGATTAAGCTTGGAGTTAAACTCTGCAGAATGGAAAATATTTCAGATGTCCTGGATTAAGGAAGTTTATAAATGTGCCTTTTTCCAACATCAGTGTTTGGAAATCATGTACATCAAGGTAAATGTACTTAAGATAAGAGTGTTACTTTAAGAGAAGTGACCAAAGTTAGCAAAGTGGAGCAAAGTGCTACTGGAAATGGGCTGCATGAGCTGAGAATTAAAATATAAAACATATAACTAACTGGTCCCTGTGCCTTTCTCTAAAGCAGTGGCTTTTAACCCTGCTCTGCATATTTTAGTGTTTTGCATAGAAAACACTAATCTGTGCCTGGCTGCGGGGACAATAGGGCTAAGGCTAAATCAAAAAGATATGGCAAGCAATTAGAGAAAGACCTTAAACAGCACAAAGATATTGCTGACAATCCAGCGTCTGCTTCTTAATTATATAACAACAGTGTTTTATAGAGATCATTAAACGTATACATGTAATAAAAATAATAAAATAAGACCAACATACTTTTTAGTTAACAAAACAGTATTTTAAGATTTATCTTAGAGAACCCTGTGATAATAACAAAACCTATATAAAGACATCTAATCACACTGTTTAAATATATTTAGGTTTACTGTGTAGATTCCTTCAATAATGTCTTTCCTGAAACAGTTTCACTCCACCAACATGCTTTATTCTGGTTTGGATGCTGGTGAGGTACAACAAGATAAGCTTGCTCCACTGTGGTCTGACACAGGACATGTTTGTTAGTCGTCTCTTTGATGAGATGTAATGACATTTTGAAGCCTTACCATGAGTTGCAACCTCCCACTAGAGGGAAGCATAGTCACACAAGAGTGTGTCAGTTAATGACCGCTGTGTAACTTCTCTCAATGAGCTATTTCTCTGTGGACATGCTTTTAATGCATTCTAAATATATTTGTTCAAGCTTTAACCCCAAGGGCCTGGATCCACTCTTCAGTTCCTTCCTCTAATAGCTACATAACTTACATATTACTTTACAGTAGTTACTAAATAATGCACATGAGGCACAGAATAAATAAATCTTGAGATTAATAGCTAAACAAACAGCCTTGTGGTTCAATGGGAGGAGGAGAAAAATATCCATGGCTATAAAATAAAAAAGGTTTCCATAGTTTGTACATTTTTAACATATATTATCTGAAAAATCACTGAATGCTTGTGTTTAAAGGGGAGTTACATCCATTTTTTTCAGCATAATTCACTCATTAAGATGTAAATATCATAAGGTTGTAATTGAAACAAAATGTAGCGAATTTCTACACAATGGTTGTAGAAACTGTTAATGGTGTCTACAACTCAAATGTAGCTATTTGGTCCAGTAATCTAAAATGTCAAGTACAAGCAGGTTTGTACCTCCCTGCTATAAATGTTTTAAATACACATACAAGCCCAGAATCTTTGTTAAAAATGATAAAATGTTTTGGGTATCATGTCAACAGCAAGTGAGAAGGAAAACTTGTATTTAATGCTATGGTAACATAATCTGTATTTTCAGACATGTGAGGCATAATTTCGATTTATTCATTTATGTGTTGTTGTTAAGTGTAGCAGGTTTTATGGTGTGAAGTGCTGTATGACCCAAGACATCTTCAGGGATGCTGCCTGCTCTCCCCAGTCCCCTGTGTGTCGGTATGAATGGAGAGAGGAAGCACCATGTCACTGACAAATGGGTTAAATTATTCCCAGAGTGGACTGGAGAATTGCTGCTGGTTGCACCAACTCTTGCTCTGCTCGTTTGAAATGTGATCAATAATATGAGATAGTGGACCAACTGTAGTGGGCTAAATGGGGTTGAGAAGAATGTGTGTAAAGTTCTACTACTTTCAATCCTACTCACAAAAACTACAGGACGAACGAGAAATGAGAAATATGACCACATTGATATTCATAGTACAACCAAAGCTTGGACAGCACAGCATGACTATGACAATATTAGACTTTGAGAAGTCAAAGTACAGTCAGGCACTTTGGATTTATCTCAAATGAAACCACTCAATCAATTTATTCCAGCTCCACCCACAAATGTGTCATATTGTAGCTTCAACAAGTGTAAAAATCCAAACACTGTACACTGTACATAGGGAACATTATTGCTGTACAATGTACATAGGAAACATTATGGCTGTACAATGTACATAGGAAACACTTCTGTATTGGCAGCCTTGTCAATATATTTACATTTATACACCTACAAGCTACATTTTTGGATAGAAAATTTATTTTAATTTGGCAAAGTTGTGTAAAATAAAGAGGAGGAAGGATTGTTCAGTTGAACAGTTCATTAAGGAACTGAAGTGAATTGCAAAGTGACTACTGAAAGAACAACAGTCTAGTATTGTCACTTTCCAGTACTTTATTATAACTTTCCAATATCCACTGTTTTTGTTTGAGGTCAGGATGCTTACATTTCAGATAAACATGAACTTGTAGACGTATTTTTATGTTATAACTATATTTGAATAGTTATCTTTTGTTAGTAGGAAAAATGTTTTCATTTACTATTTGTCAGTCAGCTGCCTACCACTTATAATGATGGTGCCACCCTTCAAGGAGAACACTTCATAGGTGAATGATGCTAATCAGATGTTTATAATTTGTCAAAACACCTAATACCCTTTATGGACATAAGTATTGGGACATCTGACCAACAGGGACCTTACTGACATTCAAAGACACAGACGTCAATATGAAGTTGGTCCACCCTTTGCCGCTATAACAGCTTCCACTCTTTTTGGAATGTTTGCCACAAGATTTCAGAGTTTCTGTGTGAATATGTGCTGATTCATTCTGGAGAGGATTTATGAGGTCAGACTCTGATGTTGGAAGAAAAGCTCTGGCTCACAATCTCCATTCCTGTTCATCCCAACGTGTTGGATGGTCAGGTCTCTGTGAAGACAGTCAAGTTCTTCCACAACAAACTCATTTAACCATGTGTCTTTGTGGAGATTTCTTAGTGCACTGGAGCACAGTCATGCTGGAGTAGAAGAGGTTCTTCCCCAAAATGTGTCCACAAATTTGGAGGCATGGCACTATCTAAAATGTCTTGCTGTTCAGAAGCAGTAATGTAGGGTTCCTAGGGCATACCCTGAAAAACAGGTGTGCCAACAGATGTGTATTATAAAGCATGTAGCAATGCATTCTTCACTGACAAGCAGTAGAATGGGAGCTCACACTGGGTCATTGAGTGGCTTTGTGACACTCTCATGAAATGTCTGACCTGGCTGCAATGGCTGCAATCAACATGTGGTCCAATTATTTTAAACTAAACCTGTCAAGGACCATTACAGCTCAGCTGCAAAGTGGTCGACCATGCAGTTTCACAGAGTGGGGTCACCGAGTGCATAGTGATAAAAATCACCTATCCACTGTTACACTCACTACAGTGGTGCAAAAATCCCTCTGAGGGCAACGTTAGAGTAGGAACTGTGCATCAGGAGCTTCATGATATGGGTGTCCATGGTCAAGCAGGTGCACATAAAGGCATCTTATCCAACAGTGTCCACAATTGTTCTTTTGACTGAATCGTGTTGTGGAAAGCTTTACTGAAAGAGTGGATGCTGATATACACACAAAGGTGGGGGAACTCTATATTAAAGCTCATATTTTGGAATCAGATGTGTAACAATCTCATATAGGTGTGATGGTCAGCTGTCCATAAAATTGTCACTATACATGTGTATTACCATAATATTACAATTAAAACAGGTTATTTGGAGGCTATGCTGTTAAACCATTTCATATTGCATTTTGTATTTTGCCTTTGTTACCAAAATAAGCTATAAGAATGATCATCTTTCATTCTTGATACTTTTTCTCACTTGCTCACTGTGATTATTTACCCAGGCATATTTTAGCCTTAACTAAAATATTCAGTTTTATATTCATAGTATCCAGAATCCCTTTTTGTTCTCTTCAAATTTGCCTGATTCATAATCAAATGTCTGCTTTAAACCAAAAAAAAAGAAAAAATTGTTGCAGATGGCAGTGGGTGAAACATTGTAATATACTGCAATATGGCAAGGCTGTTACTGATGACTTAATTAATTTGAAGATTACTAGCGCAGTAATTAATAAATTTCTTTATAAACCTGAATTGAATGTAACTATACCCACGTACAGTCTTTCAAAGGTATGTTAATTTAGTGGATAAAAGACAAAATAGGAAGTCTATAAAAATAATGTAATTTGGTATAATGGAATATACTTTTTTAATCAGTGGCTAATTCTGAAAATATGAAAAAGCAGTAAGAAGCAGTAAGAAAAATCATAATATGCATTATCATCAGGTTGCCTGTTGCCAACTAAACCCCACTGATTCGTAAGAGGGTACATTTTAAAACATTTAGTACCGTTTTATTGACAAAGTAATTAAGTTTAACCAGTAAATTACTGTAACTCGATCATCTGTGTTTTTCAAGATATAGCAAGTAAAACAAGAGAACAAGAGACCATATAATCCTCCCACCGCAGCCTCAAGATCAACAGACACCAAAGTAAATCCCAGTCAGATCTCTCTGCTCACTTTTTTTTGTCACTTGACATGGTTTGCACTATGACACATGCAATACAGAACTGCATTGAGCAGAGTAATGTGGAGACAGAAATAGCACGAAGCTTGTGTCTAGAGATGCTCATTAAATGAGACATCATGGTCAGTGGGGTATTCTTGTTCAAGCAAGCATATCTATACCACCAAGGGCATGAACAGTGCCCACCAAGGGCAAAACGTCCAAACCAGTAAACCCAAGAAAAGTCAGTGACCCCTTTTGACCTCATCATTGCAGAAATGTTATATAATGTTACCAAAAGCAGCAAGAGAGCATGAGACATTCTATTTGTGAAACAACCCCAAAACCCTGAACGAAGTGAGGAAAAAACAAATAACAAAATGCTAGGGTGTCCTATATTCTATCCTTAAAGGAATACATTTCTTTAACATTTTGCCTGGCACAAATTAAACCTAGTCTTGCAGTAAATAACACGCCCAGTGGGGACTCTCCACTGTCGGCCCCTTTCAGACTAGTGCCAGAGTCATCTAAGCATGGAAAAGCAGCTCTCAGAGCGCCTATTTCATTTGTTCGAATGGATGTGCACTTGAGAATCGACCCAACATTAATGCCTTTTTATAGATCTCCCACTAATGATCTACGCACAATCAAGAGATCTGTTCCACAAATGATGAAGCTGGTGTTAATCTCCATAAAGTGAATTAGAATCAATACATCTCCAAGCATATCAATATAGAGAGGTTGGGTCAAAGTCAAGGAGCACAGGACTCACTACATGCACATATTTTACCATACTGCAAATAAGATCACAGAATAAGACGTTCTCTTGTCTCTCTGGTAAGACATAATGACCATTATATCAATTATACATCCAGATTATTCCTTTTTTGATCATTTGTATTTAAGTTTTCATGTGAGCACACACAAAACACGCCTTGTGCGAAAATAAATTCCTTGGTTATATTATATTATATTATATACAGTTAATTCATATAATATCTTTTCCTTTTTATGCCCTTTGTCTTGTCAGATTTGCCTTTGCATTGGCTCTTTTAACAAAGAAAATTCTCCTGCATTGCTACTTGATCTCAAAAATGATTGGGATTCATTATGTAATTGTTCTCAAGACAGAACCACAACACCACAACATAAATGTGAATGATTTTCTCATCTAATGATTGCAACAGTGCATATTAATATTAAATAAATTGTTAATTATTCAATAGAATAAATGACAGAAATAGTTATATAGTCAGTGTTAGAGTTGTCTTACATTTGTTATTTGTTTAGCCTGTGTAAACTGGTTAAATTAATCACGGTGTTAATCATAACAGAAACTTAAAACAAGATGTACACTTTCCATTCATTATCATTGCCCTTGTAATGCAATGAATGAGCAAAATAGCAGCACCCAAGGGCATGATAGCAGTTCAATTTTTTTTAGTGATGGTGGACTGTACTGGAAGAGGCTCACAGTCTCATTACTTGTCTTGCAGAGGTAACAACAGGCCGATAAGATGGAGCCCTTCCCAGGGGGGCTGTCATAAGGCGTGATTGGAAAGAGACCAGAATGGATTGCCCTGCTCCCAGCACCTGGGCTCTGTCTGCCTTTTTGGCGCTCATATGACAGGGCAATAGTTGATGAATGTCCCTCCTGGGCAAGTGAGGGAATGGACACTGGAGAAAAAGAAAGTAGAAACTAAATTAATGGTGACTGATATCAAACATGTAATGTGTAAAAGCTTTGCTCGGATGATCCTGTGCTTCCCATGCAGCCAAAGGGAACTTATCAAGAACACAGTAGACTGCTGATCTTACTGTAAATAGAAGCAAGTATGTTTTTACAGCTTATCTGATAAAACTGAAATAATTTATGCTATATTTATGCATGCAATTTACATTAATTACTAATAATAGTTTTTTTCTTATTATGACATAAAAACAGGGCATTGTAATACATGAGGAATGAATGTGTGTTGTTGTTTCACATTGGTTGCTATTTAAACATTGACACTTGATTTAATAAAGCTAACTGATGTGGTTACTCCAGTGAGTCTAAACACCACAAATCACAGAACATAATTTATAGTCAGGTGTTTCATCATTTTCTTTTGCTTTCATTTAAAAATTGTTTCAGCAGTTTCATTTTCTGCCGTATTTAATTTAGCTACGTAAAACCTCCACCACACTGAGGGGCAGAGTGGATTAGCTTGTTAATTGGGCTGAAAAATCATTACAAATAGCATATTTGGAATAGCTGCAATTGGAACGTGCAAAAACATACACAGTTGTTCGGGTTTCATTTCGCAAGGTTATCATGTTAATATCAACAGTCATTGAAACATAATTAAAAATAGAATTACTTTGGGACATTTGTTGATCATTACACTGACACACAGACTGACCTACCCCAGTGTTCAGGATCTATTAATAGCAGTTTTCATAAAGAGCTATTTTTTGAAAAGGATTATTTGTGGTGTTTGAATCCAGAAGATGGGATAAAACAAAAAGACATAATTATGTTCATGAGAAAGGGGCACTGTGGCCTAAAGATTTATTGTGTTATGCAATAATGTGCAGGGCACTATTATATGTGTTTTAGCTGCATCAGTTTGATGAAATATGTGATTTTTGTTTTGCTTTCATGTTTTCATTTGCTGATGTCAGCAGAGAATTCTACAGTGGTGTTCGACTTTGTCTCATGTCAGCGGCTGGGGCGTTCTTGGTGGAGGGCACCGTTGTTTACATCAGTTACATCCATTCTAAGTCATCCACTCCCTCTGACCAATACAGCCCTGGACCCCCTCTCTGGTGCTTCCATATTCACTAAATTGAAATGCTGGTTATGCCTTGTGGCTTGTGCAATAGTCCGGCAGCATTTCAACAGTTTATTAATGCTGTCCTTCTTGACAGGCTGGGTCGCTGGGTCTTCGCTTACCTAGATGACATTCTAATCTATTCAAAGACCGAAGAAGAACATACCCAGCATGTCATGGCAATATTAAAGAGGTTGCTGGCCCATCGACTGTTCTGCAAGTTGAAAAAATGGACTTTCCACCAGCGTTTGTGATATCCCCTCAGGTTGTGGCCATGGACCCCCAGAAGCTGGATGCTGTCCGAAACTGGCCGCTACCCGCTTCACTTAAACAGCTCCATCATATTCTGGGGTTTGCAAACTTCTACCAATGTTTCATCCGGGACTTCAGTTCAGTCGCAGCACCTGTCACTGCCCTCACTAGACCCACCAAGACATAATTGTTGTGGGCGTAGGAGCAGTTGTCTCCCAATGAGGTCTATACAACGAAGTGCATCCTTGCAGTTCCTTCTCCAGACAATCAGCTCTGGTAGCAAGCCCGAGATGCCACCCGGGGGCGAATCCACCAACATCGCCGTCAACACGCTCTGGGATGATTGTTCCATGTCGTTGACAGGGTCTGGCTTTTCACATGCAACCTTCACCTTCACACGGAGTTCAAGAAGCTTTCCCCGTTTCTTTAGGCCCTACTGGATAACTTATCGGATTAACCTTGTCACTTTCCAGTTCCAGCTGCCTGCCACTCTCCGGGTTCACCCTTTTTTTTACTTGTCTCACCTCAAACCTTCTTCATTTCACCTCTGGTTCCTGCAGCTCCGGACCCTCCTCTGCCTCTGATCATTGACAATGGTCCTGTGTATACTGTCTGGCTGATCCTTGATTCGCAATGCCGTGGTCACGGCTCCCAGTACTTAGTTGACTGGGAAGGCTACGGCCCAGAGGAACTGTCTTGGGTTCCCAGGTGGTTTACTCTGGGTCCTTCCCTCATCTAGGACTCATCTAGTATTCCCTTTAGCCTGGGCTGTCTGGGGAAGGGTCCTGGAGGGGGTTACTATCACCTGCACCAGTCCCGTGACACACATGGGTTGCAGGAAATAAGCACACCACATGGTATATAAACAGGAAACTGTTAGATCCTGGTTGCTCATTCTTTGAGTCTCATTGCCTCGCCCAGCTTCAACTTTAGATTCACTTGAGTACTGTGCATGAGTGTGAACATTGGTTCTGGTGGGAACTTTTACTCTGCATCTTTCACAGTGCTTATCATATATTATTTGATTGCATGTTATATGGAGCCAATTATAATATTTCAACACAGTCCAGTCTAAGGCTACATTAGGCTTAAAAATATGTGACTTCTTGTTTAAATTCGGCTTATTCCTAGATGGGATTCCTCTGCCTCCAGAACCCTTACAACTACAGGCTGGTGGCTCTGACATCCTTCCTGATGAAGACCCTGGAGCAGCTGGTCCTTGCTCAGCTTTGGCCCTTGGTGAGCACATCACTGCACCCACTTCAGTGTGCCAACCAGCCTGGTGCCATCATCCTCCTCCTATATCGGCCCCTCTCTATCCTGGAGACCACTGGGAACACTGTGAGAATCATGTTCTTTGACTTCTAAAGTGCATTCAATACCATCCTTTCCACAATCCTGAGGAACAAGCTGGAGTACACAGGAGTGAACCATCACCTCACCACATGGACACTGGAATACCTTACTAACCAACCACAGAATGTGAGAACCCAGGGCTTTCGGCCAGGGCCATCTGCAGTGGCCCCAGAGGGAACGGTTCTGGCACTGTTCCTCTTCACTATCTTCACTGCAGACTTCTCCACCAACTCCAGGAACTGCTACCTCCTGAAGGTCCTGAATGTCTCTGCAATAGTCAACATCATCACTGTTGAGGATGACAAGGAGAAGAGAGAACTGACCTGGGACTTTTTGGACTGGTGCAAGCAGAACTACCTCCACATCAACAAACAAAAAAGTGGTGGGAACTTCCGCAGGTACAATCATCTTCCAAGGTATTTACACTGAGGCTGTGGAGAGCTACAAGTACATTGGTGTTCATCTGAACAATAAACTGGACTGGACTCAAAACTCAAAAAGGTCTCTATAAAAAGGGCAGAGCAGGCTGTCCATTCTGCGGAGGCACAGGTCTTTTGGAGAGCAGGGGCTGCACTTGAAGACCATTTATGACTCAGAGGTGGCACTAGCCATCTGTTATGGTGCGGTCTCCTGGGACAGCAGCATCTCTGTTGGGGACAGAAAGACACTGAATTAGGCCTCTCACGATAAACAATAAATCAATTAATTGCACGATAATTAAAATGAGGTCGATAATTTTCCGGCTGTGATCATTTTCATTTTTGTTTGCTTTCCAACGGACTTTACTGTGGTACATTGGTCTCTACCGCCCCCTCTCGTTTCCTTAGGGTAATGAGGCATGATCTCTTGTAGGTTAGCCTAAACGCTAGCTGCAGGGTGAGAAAATGCTAACTAGGTACACATTTAAACTGTGAATATCGCTTATTCCACTGCGTACGGGCGTCTCACTTACAGGACGTGACGTTCGGCACTTCTTTGGGAACGTGCCAGAACCTCTGAGTCTCATTTCTCCTGGTTAATCTTCAGAAGCGCGGCGTCTCGTGGTATGGTGCTCTACGTTTGTAATACTGATAATACAAATAGCCAAGTAATAGTATAATCAGGTGTAAATATATTTTATTTAAATGAGAAGACTCTAAATTTACAGAAAGACCTTTAGAAGTGTAGAGAGACAGACAGGTTTTAACATGCACTCATTGCTCGTGGCGTTTCCAGACGGGACAATCACCAATCACTGGGAAACTTCACAGTTAAATAGGGCTCAATGAGAGCTTTCCAAAGAACCCTTATTTGCCATAATACCCCCTGGCGAGCTGGAGTTATTAAGACGAAGACGATCGCCTTGAACAAAAGTATAGGGACACCGCTATTTAGCACAGCTGGTCACATTGCTACTCCTGAGAGAACCTGCCTTAAACCACACAAAGTCAAGGTATGCTGACTGTTTTACAATGTCTTCCACTCCCAGTGTTTTGTGATCTTTAGAAGTCAAGGTTTATGGATCTTTGAAAGGGTGCATTTGCATTATTATGCCATTATCATTACATCAGTAGAAATGGACACAGTGACAATATTATCATTTATCGCAATCCTTTCTGGGACAATTTATCATCCAGCAAAATTTGCTATTATTACAGGCCTAGACTGAATAGGCTGAATAGGCTCGGTACTAGGATGCCCTCTGAACCCAGTGGAGGTGGTGAGGGACAGGAGAATAGTGGCTAATTGTCATCCCTGTTGGACAACATCTCCCACTGTTGAAATAGTATTTTATTCTATTCTATTGTTATCTTAATTTTTGCTGCTCTCAACTTACATTGTCACTTTCTGCTGTGGCAAATTTCTCACTTGTATGACTAATAAAGGCTTATCTTATCTTATCTTATCTTATCCTCATCCATCACTCCAGCAGCAGGCAGGGCAGGGGGGTTTCAAATTCCAATTGTCTCTTGAGGCCTTAAAATGCATCAGCCTGGGTTCATAACACTTCATGGCTTACAGCCATATGTGATTCAAACTGCGAAGGGTAAATGGTAGGATGCTGCTGCACTATATAAATAATGGCAGCTGTTATGAGGCTCCAGAATTAATTCACCATCGGATTCTCAAGTCATTTAATTAGATAAAGCACATTTTGCCATAACTCTAATGAAATATTCAGTATTAAATTGTGAACCCAACATTGTCCCCCCAACATAGGGGGGTTCTGGTCACTCAAGAACATCCATTAGGAAGCAGGGGAAAAAGCTGAGATGACTTCTCTTCCCCTGCACTTCAAAATATTCTGCATCCTTGGTGTCTGGGGCACCACTTACCAGTGCAAAGCAAATTGTAAGAGTTCAAGTAATGGCTTTTATGGACTTTATTTTGATAGCACAGCATCTTTGAAGGTTTTCAAAGAAGTGCTTTGAGTTTATTGTAGGGTAAAAGGCTTGAAATTACACTTTGAATGTGGCTGCAGGGCCACTTGTTTTGTATTTGTCACAGTTAAACATATTGTTTCGTTGAGTCTTT
>JBBMFX010510457.1:0-16729 GCA_037832545.1 Rhabdalestes septentrionalis
TGAAATGGCACCTCTAGCTAACATGCTAATGCTAGCACTGCAGGGAGTCCGGTTCAGAGGAGCTGAGCAGCGCCGGGATTAAACTGTTCCCACTTTCTGTTTACACTTAAATTCCTTCAAGGTATCAGCCTTCGTTTTGTTCAGTTGAAATGTCATGTTGACTGTTAATGTTACAGAGAACTTAAATAAAACTTAGTCAGTGTTGGACACTTTTGTTCCTGCGTGTTTTTGACGTCATCACGACTAGTCGACTCGACTTCGACTATCTTGATGTCGACTATCTTGATGAATTTGTCGACTTGGAAAAAGTCGTTAATGCCCTACTAGTTACAATTGTTTTAATTATATGGGTTTTGTTGGAATTAAACTTCCAACGTTGATACCCTGGATAAGCAGTGTGGTTTTATTTTTGGGGCTATTTTACTTAGTTTTTTAGCCTCAGACGCTGGTGTTTTCAGAACCGGGTAACAAGTTTCAGAACCGGGTAACAAGTGTTCATACTGTAGGTCTGAGTTTAAGACGCAGAGAGATGGTACAATATGCCTGCAGATGATTGTTTGCTTTCAGTTCTCCTGCTAAAAATGCATGTCTTCATCTTTTCCCAGCTTATTAAATGTGTTTTTTATTTATTTGCGGGTCTCTTGGTATTGCAGCCAGTGTGTCAATAGAGGGTCTTGAGTTTGCCTGTAATTGCTTTCCTGTTGTCTGCAGAAAGAATGGCTGTGGCTGAACAAAATTGATGTTTTATTACAACATTTTTTGTCAAGTTACATAATTGATTACATAGTTGACTAATTCATTACATTTGTATTCTGTTAGATTTAACAGTGTGTGTGTGTGTGTGTGTGTGGGGGGGGGGGGTTGCATTACTTATATCGTGGCTGTCACTGTTGATGCTGTGGCTGGCTGCAAAAAAAAGCTACATATAGGGAAACTAAGATCACAAAACTGTAAACTGGGGATGGGTCCTGATCACAGTAACCAGTATTTTAATAGACATATATTTGCCTTGGCCTGTACAGGAACATTTACAGAAATGTCAGAACTGGACATGGTGGTAATAACAGTAATGGTAAAAATATAGTGTTTTTTCTAAATGTTGCTTTATGATTATAATATAATAAAACTAACATACAAGAATGCACATCGATAGTATAGAAAACATATTTCTGTCGGGTTCCAGTAACACCATAAACAATGCAGGCATTTTAGCCAAATGTTGTTGTAATAATAGTAATAATACATAAACCTTCAGATCACACCTTTAATTTAAAATATTGATTGAATTAGTAAATCATTTAATACATATTTTAGTAATCTGTTGATACTGATTTGACTGATTTTTATGCATGCTGTTAACAAAGTAAAACACACTGAAAATGTGGTACAAAGATCAAACAGCTTAAAGGATTAAAGCCTGAACCTATCTGCTTTCCTAGCCGGTCTTTGGTAAGAAATTAGAACCGTATTTGTGTTTGCCCTGTAGGGCCTTGTGTTATTTTTGCTTTGAAATTTTATCAGATTGATTTGATTTGAAATGTAACTTTGTTACTGTGCTTCAACCCAGGGCTGGAGAATCTACAGTGCCATGTAATGCCTTTGTGATATGCTTTGCAGTTTTTGCATAAACTTTATTGAATTTTGATATGGTTGAAGATCAGCCTGCTTTACTTTTAGACAAATATTTCATGTTTTTTTGGAAGTTCTGTCTTGATGCTCGGTCAGGCAATGCTAAACGATTCCAGAAGGTAAAAATCCTCTTCAGGGTTTAGTTCCAACAGCCTGGTTTTGCTAATCAGCTCAAACCAGAAGCGGAGGCGCCCAATTTGACAAAATCCTGGAGAGGATTTTTCTCTTCTACATCTGAATTGTCCATCTAGGTCAGGGGTGTTGAGCTCCAGTCCTGGTCCAAGCAATGTCCCTGCTCAGAAGACTCGGTTGAGCTCGCCAGTTGCCAGGTTTATTGAATATGTTGGAGTGTGTTGGACTGTGCTGGACACCGACCCTCCAGGAGTTTGACACCTCTGATGTAGGTGATCTGTGAGAGGCCGGGGTGCTCAGCTCGCTGTAAAGAGGCTGGATAGAGGCTTGTTTGCATATACGGGCCTTCTGTGGAAATCATTTTAATAGTGGGCAATATATCAACCCTTACATCTCAAGCGTAGAAGTAAAATCTGATTTCAACAGATATAAACAGTGAAAACTCTGTTTTCTGCTCTTTCACTTGGCGCGCTGGGACTGGGCCGCCCTCCGGACGCCCCTCCCTCTGTGAATATTCTCCTGGGTTTTGGTTTTCTGTTTGAAGACTTAAATAAAAAAATGTGGGCATTTTTGTACTTTATGGGCATTTGCATGCAATGCTATAGTAGTCCTTACTATTATTACATGTTTTCATTTTCAGTAACTCTGGTTCCGAAAACCAAACAAAACTCACCATGATGTCTGACACCTCGGTGGAACTTCCATATAAGGAGTTGTATGCTGTATGATTTACTTCTTGTTGTGCTGCTGACTCTGATCCATGCAGCTCTTGTTCAAAGAGTTAACAAACACAGTACTGTCCTGAGTGTGTCACATTTGTCTAACTGCTGCTCTGTTCGTCGACAGCTTGTGGAGTCGTGGCTGAACTGAAGCAGAGCGATGAGCAGCAGTCAGGAGGTCCAGAACCCCAGCAGGGATCAGGTGGACGGGGCCGCTATCCCTGCAGAAACGCCCCCCACCCAGGCGCCCCCCACTACCTCCCCCAAGGCCACGGCCACTTCGGTGAAGGCGGAGCCCCGCCCCACTGCCAGCAGCCCCCCCAGCAATGGCAAAGCCAGCGAGGCCAACCTGCCGGCCGAGATCTGTGTGGTCATTGGCGGGTCTCGCAACTCCCAAGCACAAGGTGAGGGTCTTCAGAACAGGAAGAGATTATTCAGATATTTAACCCTTCAGTGGGTTTTGTGCTGCCGTTCCACACTAAAATTTACTAATCTGTTACTTTGTGCCACAAAAGACTACAAGCAATCATTGATGCAAAGTATATTGAGAACTGAGGGTATTCAGACTTTAGAATGGGGACCCTCTCTGTATTTTCTTATGTGTACTTTAATGATTGTGTTGTTTTGAGGTGTCTTGTGGTTTAATTTGAATCTCATTAAAAACAAAAGACTTGTTATGCCTGATTACTCACGTTGTCCTTAAAGAATGGGACATATTTTACAAAATCTGCCAGGGTAGGTACACACAGACGAGAACAATATATAAATATAAATCGTAAATGTAACGCATATTTATAAAATTCCGGAAAATGCACTATGCTGAATATACTAAATGCTGTGGTCAAAAAAAGAGGTGCATATAAGTACTACAGAGAAATAAAATGTTAAATTCATTTAATGCTAAATCTCCCCTGCACAGCTGTATCACCTATTAGTCAATGTTTTCAAATGCATATAATTTAAACATTTCATTTTACAAATGATGTCCCTTAGAATTAAACGGATTAATCTGGTTTAATTGTGAGTGGGCAGGGCTAAGCTGTTTTCGGCTAAGTGCGAGGATATGTGTAAACACCTTTGTTTTCATGACCTAACAAAACACTGTAAAACACACAGTTTCATTTTGGTTTGTTGACACTCTTTTGTCACCAAAATTGTGACATGATATGATTTGAAGGGACAGCTGCTGGCCTAGAGTGTAAAGTCGTGTGTTCGATTCCCAATACTGCTAAGCACCGCTAAGGTCCCATCCCCACACACTGCTCCCCTGGTGCTCTGTTCATGGCTGCCAGCTGCTTCACTTGGTGAATGCGTCAAATACAGAGGAAGAATTTCGTGTGGTCAGAAGTCAGAATGTTTCCCTTTTATATTGCAAGTTATAATGTAAGTTAATGTGAAAATGTTTTCAAGAAATTATGGACAATTTCAGTCTGTTCATCATGACATTTTTTAGTGTTAAAGGAGTCCCTTAAAAATACTAAAATAATTTTCTAAAACTATCATTTTCAGTCCATTCCCTGAACCTGACCCAACCGTGATCAGTATACAGGTGGTGCTGAGAGGCTGGAACATTTTTTTGTAGGCACCTTGTATCTTTTGGCACTTTGCAGCCTCTCACAGTAAACCATTTGCACCTATATCTTTCATTGAATCTGTACAATATACCAAGGCTAAAACTTCTCAGTAATGGAGATCCAGTGTTTTTACAGACAATGATATGGACTGAGACATGAACTTTGCATGTTACAGTTTTTAACAGTGTTTACATACTATATTCAATTTTCCATGATATGGGCCTTTTCAAAGAACAACTACAAAGATAAATCACCAAGGCGAGTGGAAATGTTCCAAAAAAAAAATTGTGATGAGTCATAAGGGAATAGCCCATCTGTGATGTGTGGTATGGTCTAAAGTAATGACAACAGTGCAAGCCTGCCCTTTTCCTCAGATAGTAAGACTCTGGAAACATGCTTGTGGATGCTGTTCAGGCCAGCCTTGTTTGCAAGGCCTTGCTACAGATTTTCAGATATTGTGCTGATTTTCCCCACACAGGCTCCTACATCTGTGGAATATGCGGAAAGAAGTACAAGTACTACAACTGCTTTCAGACTCACGTCCGCGCCCACAGAGGTACAGTCCCTGAACTTTCACCGAACTCGCTGTTCTAAGAAGCGACTCATTTTCTAACGTTACATTCTACCTTTCCACCCACCCCCACAGTTGCACACGCCCCTTCCACCCACTCCTACACCCTCACCCACCCCTTCCGCCCACCTCTTCACTCTCACACGCCCTGTCCTGCCCTTGTACACATTAATGCAGGCAGATAAACACTCTTGCAAGTAAGAGGCTAGTACAACTCTTAAGATGTTTTAATGGAACCCGTTTTATCTGTAATACATTGTACAAATGCGTAATATAACGTACAAAGTTTACATAATATAGCGTTCATCTGAACATGAAAGAACATACAATCCATTTAAGTGTAAATATCAACAGATGCAGATGAGCTATTGATTTGCATGTGATATGTGAACTGTCACGAATCCAAACAAAACCTGCATGTGATGTTATAAATCACTAAAATGTACACGTACAATACAAACAATGTATTACAAACTGAAATACTCACAAAAACTCTGAGGATGGATGCAGATAACCTGGTACAAAGTGTGCCCATCTATCCAATTCCTCTAGACCCACGAGATGGCTGACAAACATGTGACATTAAAAAAAAAAAAACTTTGTTAACCACTAAGAAACCACAACCAGACCTCAACAGCAGAGGGTGCCAATTTCCATTCATTTCACCTTTTCTATTGATGTTCTGCAGACATATGACCATGATCACATGACCGTGCCATACTGGAGATATAGAGAGAGAGAGACAGACAGAAACGGAATAGTGACGATATACTTTTAAATTTGTTGACAGGAGTGTAAATATGTCAGTACAATTATCAGTGGAAGTTGGATACCTGAATGGAGTCCAAATACATAGATACTGTTGAAAAGCTATCTATAGTAGACTTTAAAACAGACCCGTACCTTTTCCACCAGAGATCTTCACGGATTTAACCAAAGCCCATTGCCTGCCCGAATTTACTACACATTACTAGATTTTAACATCAGTATTTCAAAAGCTTGTGGTTTAAAAGGGGTTAAAGGTAGACTTGCTGTAAATTAGAAAAATGTCGGGCATTTTGAAGTTTGAAGTGCTGTTTGAAGTGTTTGGGTGCTTGCACTGCAGAGCTTTGCTGCTCAGAAGGTCCGGGTTGGACAAAAGTAATGGGACAGTGGGGCGTGATGAACAGTTTTTAGCTAGTAACTCTGTGGGGTGTTATGGCAAATAAGGGGTCTTTGGAAATGTCTCACTGAGCCCTATCTAACTTCGAAGATTTTGGGGATTGGCGCTTGCCCCATGGAGCTCTGCCACTCATAATGTCCATTGACTGCCCCAGAACCAATGATAAGAAGCTTGTTTCCAATACCATTCACTCCAAACTATTAACTTGAATGGGAAGTAAAGAGTTTTGAGTAAATGTTCTTGGTCATAAGTACTACGTGTGCTAACTAGTGATAGGAAATATAAAAGCTATGTTACATGATATTTGTAACTACAGTCTATTTTATTCATGGTGTCGTCTTGTCGCAATTCTGAGACTTTGGCGCTTAGATGGTTAAGTATGAAATATTACATGCATGACAAAATATGTTAATAGAAACAGTCCACCTCACATTTTTATTATGTCCGTTTTCTCTTTTAAAATACTAAAACACTTTCCATCCAATCGTGCCTACAGCTCACTTCCACCGTCCAGCATGGATGTCCTTATAGGCGCAGGAAAAATTGAGTACAAAGTGTGAAATGAATGGGAATTGGTGCCCTCTGCTGTTGCAGTCCAGTAGTGGTTTTTTAGTGGTTAATAAAGTTTATTTTGAATGTCACATGTTAGTCAGCCATCTTGTGGTTCTATTTGGACTCACACACACTTTCTGTCCACCCACACATGATTGGTCTTTTCGCAACACGTGGATTGCGCAGTTCTTGTAAATACTGTGCCATTTCAATTCTTTTTTAAACTACACCAGTTATTTAAATAAATAAATGCAGTTCCCAACATTGTAAAGGGGGGTAATGACAAGAAAATACCAATTTGTGGGGAAGAAACAGTACTGTAACCCGCAGCTCACAGAGACTGTCATCTGTTTACAGAAAGCAGCACATCTAATCCTGGTGTACTGTCCTCACACGTAATTCTAATGGCCATTTTGAAACTGGTTTCTTCTTTTAAAGTTTTTTTTTCCTATGATGAAGAGAATATGTACTCTATTTTCAATCTTCTGTGCAGAGACGGAGGGCACGCCATCCGGGGAGGGGGCGCCGCATGTTTTGAACAGTAAGTACAGTGCCACATTTTTCTTTGCATTTCTCGATCTTTTGAAGTAGGTCTGGGGAAATGAAAGGCAAATAATAAAATTTTATTTATTTATTTATTTGTTTGTTTATTTGTTTATTTCATCCTTTAACTATAATGTGCATTAAGTAATGCTTATAAAAAAAAATTTTGGTTCACTCATTATATCAGTAACCAATAATCACTGTGCTTAATGTTTTAATATAGGAATAGATTTTATTTTGGACCTTAACAAGTAGTTCTAGTAGTTCTAATAAAAATCAACTTTTTATTGAAGACCTTTTGTTCTTTTACATTCAATGTATATAACCTTAAAACTAGCATCCAAGAAAAAGAGGAATAAACAATTTAATCACAATCCAAAATATATAAAAACGAGTTATGATTATTTTATAAAGTGAAGTATTTTATCATCCAGGCCATCTATGTTGCCTTTGTATTGGTCCAGTGCAACAACGAGCCACTAAGGTTCACATTTGTTTTGTTTGGGAAGCATCATATCCCAAATCCACTTTTAATCAGGGGTGGAAAACATGCAAAGTCTGAGTGAAAGTCTGGAACGAGTGTTTTCTGATTCTGACTAACTGAAAACGAATTGTTATAGCTTTGAATTGGTATAGCTAAAGTAATAATTCAGCTCCTGGTAAAAACGATGGCATCACTACACTCATATATTCATCCAACCAACCTAATGTATAATAATGAAACAAATCACAGAAATTACAAAAACACACACATTTTGTTTAATAGTGGAACATTGTTGTGTTTTTATAAAAAAAAAAAACACCACAAATTCATTTATGTATTTTGATTAATGCCATATTTTGCCAGACTAAATAGAGGGGGGAAATATGATGGAATCACTCAAGGTGGTGTGAAAAGATACAATCTCTCCGCTATTTGCATTTTCTAAAAAAAGATAGCAGCACAAGCCTAAAAATGCAAATGAGTCTGCAGATAAGAGTTTCTTCCAGACTTTAATGAGCTGCTGACGAGGCTCCATCCTGCAAAGCTAATCTGTGATCTGTCAGCTGCTGTTCGAGAACGGCGGAACCAGTTTGATGAACACTGTCTTTCATTACAGAAATTCATGTCTCAAAAGAATTCAGGCCAACAAAGTAAGGGGGGTCCTCGAGTTACGACACACATCCGTTCCTTCAAACCGAATTTGTCAAAACACACTCTAGCGTAAGTCATTTACTGACCCTAATATGGTTGTAAAATCACAAAAAAGCAACTAAGCCACACCCACAAAGTCCTTAAATACGAGCCTAACGTTGTAAGTCGATTGGGAGTGGCCATGTAACTCGAGCACCTCCTTTACCTTTTTTAATTTTCTTTTTTATTCCAGTAATTTCCTCTAATTTCTTTGTGGAAGCCAGAAGATTTCACTATTAGTTTATTTGCTTGAAAGTGAATGCTGGGTGAATATCCTCTGCTAATAGTGATCCCATCATTTTTGCCAAGTGTTGTTGCTGAATTAGACCAAATGTGCAGCACACCCACAATACAGTCTCTGTTCTGTACTAGCATTTAATGGTATGATACTTTGTGTTGTAAATTTATATATTGCAACATCTGACTGCAGAACCACACTTTTAGAGCAGCAATTTACAGACAGCAGACATCTAAAAAAAACCTCATGTATAAGATGAATCACCATTAACTTGCAGAGTTGTTCAGTATTTAGAGCGCATTAGATTGTTCAGTGTTGAAAGTTCCAAAACACACAGGTGGAAAGTAGACAGGCAGCACACCAAGTGATTCTTTATGTTTTTTTTTAACAGTTACCAGTGGTGATCTTTACTGGGTTGATATGATGCAAAATGACTGGTTCAGCTGTCAGAAAACGTCTGAACTAATCTTTGAGCAACACGCCATTAAGAGACATGCAGATGAGGAAACGAACAGCTGATGAGCAGCAAGGCCGTGTCCCAAATAACTTCCTGCTCCCTACATGGTGCACTATGTTAAGATATTAAAATGCAGGTATTAAAATCCAAAACCATGTATGATGCGTATAACTAAAGAGTCACTGGAGATTCAACCAAATGTGCAGAAATCCATAATGAGCACAACACGCACTATATGGGTGTAGAATCGGGATTTTTCTATCATACATAGCGCCCCCTAGACCAATATTAATAACAGATATCAGTTGTTTGAGAGGGGAAAAACAGTATGTTACAAGCTTATGCGGCAATTTAATAAGCACGACTGGTTCTAGAGACAAATTCAGGGCAGTTTCAGAGTTTGAATTTAGCTGGTTGTTTTAAGTAGTTTCATTCATGAGAGCTGAACTGATAGGCCTTCAAACGTACATACTTACTACAAGGCCTAAGTTTGAAGGTAGGGAGTTTACCCCTCATTTCCTCGAAATTTGCTTCCAAAGAGCCAGGTGACTCACATATGAATAATTCAAGCAGAACAAAGCACATCCAGGCCTGAAACAGTGAAAAAAACGGATGGAGATGGTTCCAGATGTTCAGACTGTGATCAGTATAATGGTGGTGCTGAATGCTTTATCAAGTCACTTGGTACCTGGCAGCCTGTCACAGTAAAACATTACAACGTTCAAGATAAGACAGTACATAACCGGTATATAAGAGTTTTATGCACCAATGGGTGATTTAAAACAAAATGTGAAGACTTTTTCTGAGTAGTATAATTACGGTAAAGGGCGTATACTAGTGGTATTTGTGTACAAATATTCCAAAAGTAACAAATTTAGTCATTCATTTCCACCCCTGTTTTAAACTAATCAAGTATTAATTTAACGACCAACACCATGTTGAATTTTTTTATTCTTTTTTGGTAATAAAACAAAGCATTAATTCCATTAATATTGACTTGGCAAGATTACATTTCAATTGGATTTCACAGGGAACGTGCTCATTACACCCATGGGCAGCCAGCTGACGAGGAGGGATGTGTTCACGGCTGATGCTGCGCTGGACCAATGTAAATGCAGCCTTAGACTTGATTTTACCTTTCCTTTTTTCCTCTGCCACTTCTTTTCCTGCAATGGGATTCCTTGGAGTGGGTGTGCATTTCAGCAGGGTTTATTCTGATTAGCTGTACTGTCTTTATTCTAATCCATTGACTGCATGTTGTGCTGCTGGCTTGGTCTCTTTTTGGTGGTCTGTAAGATGAGGGGTATGGTTTAGGGAGTGTGATACACTTGAATTAGGGCTGCACAATATGGACACAAAATCAGAATTGTGATTTAAGTGTTATTTTATCAAAGGGCTTATATCAATTTTCTAGAATGAAATCTATATATATTATTTCAAATGTTTTACTCCCCTCATCCATACAGTCCATATATATAACTGTCAGAAACACTGATTGGTTTTAGGACAATTTACAAATTGCAGTCTTCAGCGATATCACTATTGCATTAGTTGGTGGTATATTGTGCAGCCCTACATTAAATCACTGTTGTTAACTCCTTGCTCTACTTTCAGGATGACTTGAAGTTTAGTAGTTAGAAGTTGATGTTGTGCAATGCTCGTCGTGTCATAAACCTGCTCAGTTGTGTCTCCGTTTGAATTCAGATTCTTTCCGCTACACGTGTGACATATGTGGGAAAAAGTACAAGTACTACAGCTGCTTCCAAGAACACAGGGACCTGCACGCCGTGGACGGTGAGTTCCTCATGGTGAAACTGCACATACGCCTCTGTCCCCATCCCAGCTCCTCAAAAATTAATTTTCAACAAAATGTGTGAACTTTAGTCCTGTTGGAGAATCTATACTGAACCACTCCCAGTGGCTTGAGCCTAAATGGGCAGGGCTACATCTGTATCATTGAAGCCCATCTTACTTAAGGCCTGAACCAGTGAAGAAACGGGAGCAGATGATTCCAGATGATCAGGCGATGATCAGTATACTGGTGGTGCTGAATGCTGAGTGGTTGGAACCAGCAGCAGTTTTAGACCAAAATTACCAGGGGGCCGAGGGGAGGGCTGTGTGTTTTTAAGAGGACACATATATCCAGTGTGTGAACTTCAGTGTCGATGGGGGTGGGGGGATGCATTAAGTAGTACCGTCAGTTCTGTTCGTTAAGTTGTCCCTCTAGAACAAACTTGGCGTTAGTTCTGTTCTTTAATCCGTCTAGTACACATGAAGCGTTAGTTACATTCTTTAAGTAGTCCATCTAGAACATGCGTAGCGTTAGTTTAGTTCTTTAAGTAGTCCCTCTATGACACGCGTAGCGTTAGTTTCGTTCTTTAAGTAGTCCCTCTAGGACACACATAGCGTAGTTTCGTTCTTTAAGTAGTCCCTCTAGGACACACATAGCGTTAGTTTCGTTCTTTAAGTAGTCCCTCTAGGACACACATAGCGTTAGTTTCATTCTTTAAGTAGTCCCTCTAGGACACACATAGCGTTAGTTTCGTTCTTTAAGTAGTCCCTCTAGGACACACGTAGCGTTAGTTCCGTTTTTTAAGTAGTCCCTCTAGGACACACGTAGCGTTAGTTTCGTTCTTTAAGTAGTCCCTCTAGGACACACGTAGCATTAGTTTCATTCTTTAAGTAGTCCTTCTAGGACACACGTAGCGTTAGTTTAGTTATTTAAGTAGTCCCTCTAGGACACACGTAGCATTAGTTCCGTTCTTCAAGTAATCCGTCTGGTACACATGTATCATTGTTTCCGTTCTTTAAGTAGTCCGATTAGAACACGTAGCGTTATTTCCGTTCTTTGAGCCAGCGCATGTTACGATAAGAAATTTATATTTTTAAATCTTTGGCTGTTCTGTGCAGAGGGGCCATAAGGGAGTCCAGGAGCAATTCTAGGGGGGCGCTGGCCCCAGTGTAGAACCGCCTGTGGTTGGAACTCCTTCGTCTTTAGGCAATTGCGCAATTTTTACTTTTTTTGTGTTGATATTCAAGCAGATCAATCTCTCATTGTTTATTCGGCAGAAAGTTCCTCCCAGCTATGTTGCAGAAGTTCCCAAAGGGTGCAGCAATTATAGGCTGCTCTTCTTTCACTCTTGTGTCCAGTTCATCCTAAAGCAGCTAGATGGACCTGATTCAGTAAATTTTTGGGGGTTCAACAAAAATGTGCCTTTTTCTAGTATTTTAATAATACTTTAGTTTCTTTTGTCAATGTAGTACACTATAAAAGTGCAGCATTACATAGTAGTCACTGTACACAATAATATAATAAAATACACTGTATTATTGCATTTCTGTATTAACATGTTTCCTGAAGCCATGTATTACTATTTTGCAGTGCAGAACTACATCATTCAGCCTCGCTGCTGTGAAATTTGGTGGTTTTGTCCATCAGGGGTCCCTGAGTACAGTGCTCAACATTCATTGTGCCAAAACACCACCAACAAGCACCAACAGTCATAAATCAATCCACTGATGCACCACTTGTGTAGGGGTCAGTAAATACAGACTTCAATATCCCTGCTCAAATGTATCCTTCCTGAACTGTTATACTTCAGGATACGTGATCTGATTATGGTTTTCTGGACCATCTCAGAAACAATGTAGCATCGCTATAGGAGGCCTATAGGAGTAACCATGGTTACGAGCCCTTAAGGCCCAGCTGCTTTCTTCCTCTTAAAGTCCAACCTGGTATCTTCGAGCAGACCTGCCCACCACTGTTTAAGTATTTATGAATGCTTTATTTTGTCTGTAATAGATTTAAAGTCGACAGTGGTGTTTTCTTGGTGACTGAGTGTCAGTTTCCTCAGCCCATGGCTGTGGGTTCAGTGCTGGATCTGGATGGTAATATTAATAAACCTTTTCCTTCAAGGTGGAGGATAAGCCAGTGGACTTTAGTATTCTGTTACACACACTGCGCTGCTCCTTTTTTCCCCCCTTTTTTTCTTTCCCCATAATCTTCCTGTAACGTGAGTCGAAGTAACTTGACTAGATTTCCAAGGATGGGAAAGAAATAATAAAATCTTAAAAACCTTAATTTTTTTAACTGATCTAGCATCAGTTCAGTTTTGCAGTTGATACGGAGGGGTGGAGTTCCTCTCTGTGACATTTCAGGGTGATGAGAAGGAAGATATCCGTTGTAAAAATCTTCATATTTTGCATTCAAATGCTTTTTTGCCATTTTGAGGAATAGTTCTCCAGGCATCCTGAAGGACTTCCAAATGTTCTGTCCAGTCCATGAACCTGATGAAACAGGAGCATATGATTCCAGATGATCAGGCGGTGATCCGTGTAGTGGTGGTGCTGAATGCTGAGTGGTTGGAACTCCTTTATCTATGCTCCTTGTATCTTTAGACCTTTTGTGGCCTGCCACAGTAGAAATGTATTTCTTTAATTTATTCAATATGCCAAAGATAATACAGTTTGACAGGCATGAAATAGTATCTTTGCACCGTCAAGGTTATTCAGAGATGAGGGTTAGCTCAAGATTTTTGCACAATACGGAAAAATAGGCCTCATTTACACTGTCAGTTAAATGTGACACAATTCCGATTTTTTGCTCATATGTGACCCAGATCAGATCTGGTCCATGGCAGTGTAAACAGGGTCAAAACGCTTGCACTCCGATATTTTGAGATCGGATTCAGGCCTCGTTCATATGTGGAATTAAATCAGATATGTGCCAATGCAACTGACATTTAAAAAGGCAGATCGGATTTTCCCAGGCGTTTGCATTCTGTATATCAGTAACTGTGCGATAGCCCCCACCTGCCACCAGGGGGCAACCCCGAGGTGCATCTGCAGAGGGACGGCTGGCGAAATGTTGTGTCGTAAATCATAATTGAGCATCAAGACATGCTGTGTAAATGAGGCCATATTGTTTGGTTGGTTGAGGGCATATTGTTGAAATTAGAGGTCGGCCGATATATCGGGCCGATATTTGGCATTTTTTAATGTATCGACATCGGCCGATATCCAAGTGCACTACGCCGATTTACAGACAGGCACCTCTGCGGGCAGGCCAGTATTATTGTTGCGGTGGAACACGTGGCCCATGCTGCTTGTGCTGGACCCCAGCCTCTGTTCCCAGTGAGAGTATTTTGTGAGATTGGAATGATCTATGACAAGAAGAGGAGTCGGCTCACAGGAGAAAATGCAGAAAGTTTGTGTTGCCTGCACGATAACCTGCAGCTCTTAAACTGGGAGGGGCTGGAAGTGGGATTAAAATTGAACATAATACAAAAAGGAATGTGCATGTTTAAAATGTTTCTGTTCTCAATAATTGCACTAGAAGATTTTGATGCTGCAGTGTTTTTTGTTTACGTTATTGTTTAATTATTTTATTGTTAAGTTTTGTTTTTTATTTACGTTTATATTTATATTTAGGTCATTATTCAATAAATTTCAAGTTGAGAAATTTTGGGTATCTATCTTTGTGTTATTAGTGTGATATTTTACATCCAATAGAAGGTGAAACGTTTAATCGTTGAGATAAAAATATCGGCAGTATTTATTGGCATTGGCATCGGCTACTGAAAAACCCATATCGGTCAACCTCTAGTTGAAATGCTGAATATCAGGACCTGATATGTGTTCATCATGTCTTCTGCTTTTGTGTCTCTAGATCCCTATGATCATGTTATTCCTGTGGAGGAACCTGTGAAGGAAGAGATCGAGCCACTTCAGAAAATAGGACCAAGTAAGTAAAATAATCAGCTAAATATGATTTGTGAAATGGGGCAGAACATTATAGACAAGGTTTTGATAACATTGCTGTAGAGCTGCACAAAATATCATCCATTTACCATTATCGTGATATTAGTCTGGGCAGCCTGCTGTGAAAGCCTGCAATATGCAAAAATTGCCTCCAGCCAGTCAATACATTTGACAACCTTTGACCATCCACAGCTCCAGTTGAGGTCCTAAATGTTTTGATGAATTAAGGTAATCTCAGAATCCAAAAAAATAACCATTAGAGATTCACTATGCTTTTTAAAGTGAAGTGAAACAGCATGAAATTCTTTCTCTGAATTTAAACTACGGATGCACCGAAAGGATTTTTTGGAAACACCCTGGCCAACAACCGAAACTGAAAACAAAAGAAATTATTATTCAATTACTAAAAGAATAAAGCTGTACAAAACATTGAAGGTATTTATTTAGCATTCAGATATTTCACAATATAAAATAACATTTGAAATAAAATATTTTACTTGGCCCCACACATAACCAGCCTAAAAGCAAGATAGCTGAAATATTAAACATTTTAAATATTTTCTCTCACGAAACTAGTGAATTCAGTTTTAATATTCTGAGCGAAGTGCTTGAAAAAATTGCATTCAGAAAAATAAACAACATTCTCTGTAGGTTTGTAACAAAATAGCATATCAAAACAAAGACTGACATATATTAACTGTAATCACTGATAAACTGTCTTTCCTTTTCAAAAACAGACAGAAAATGACCATTCTGTCATAAGTGAACCTCCCATCGCTCGAAGTGCTGTCAAGTTGTACTTCAGTGGGAATCGAACCCAAACCATCCTGATCACATGCGAGCGTCCTAACCATGAGACCCACAGTTGGCGCTCAAATGGGCTTTTCTACTCTGCATGGAGCTTGGAATAAATTAATCCCCATGTTGAGAAAAACGTCTTGCACGTGTCTTTCTTAGAAATGTGCCCACGTGGCAGACATGCGGACACTAATCCAATCTAAAGCGTGGTGGGCGTGATTGCGTCATCTGTGTCATGATTGCGTCATCACAGTTTCGGACCGATTAAAAAAACCAAAAACATTCGGCCAAAACGGAAAATGCATTTGTTGCCATTTTCGGCCCAAACATTTTGGTTGCCGAATTTTCGGTACATCCCTAATTTAAACCCATTCATCAAGTGAAGCAATGGGCAGCCAGGAACACGACACCCTGGGAGCAGTGTTTGGGGATGGTACCTTGTTTAGGAAACCTCAGAGGTACCACTAGCGGTCTTGGGAATCAAACCCACGACTTCCTGATCACAGGGTGAATGCCCTAACCACTAGGCCACCAGCTGCCCCCATGTTGTACATTTTTCCAAAAATATATTTCATAATTCATCGTAATCCATTCTTACATAATAATTTCCCTAGATTTGTTTAGCTCTCAGAATGAAACAGGTTGTTTTTGTTAGTGTACCTTTAAGACTGCTTTTTGTAAATGATCTCTTTCTGATTGGCTGGCCTGTATTGTAACTTTAAAAAGCAACTCAGAGCTGAAACATTCCTTAGAAATCTAGCATGAATGGGTGGGGATACACTACTGCTGGCAGAATGAGAATGTGAATGTGTGACATTAGCAAACTTGAAAGCAGGCTGTTTTTGTATAGTTTGTAGACTCTATACATTGGGGAATTAATGTAAAATTAGAAAATGTTTACATCAAGTCTCTTAAATTTGCAGAAACATGACCATAGGAGCCCTTTAATACTGTATATTAAAATATGTAGCTGTTCAGTCACAATAATATTGTTACTTTGTCACCCTTTACTGCTATATTACTGTGATTGTGAAACAACTTTAGATCATGTTGCACTCACAGATATGCGTGATATACATTAAACAGTGGTTTGTGATTAAATTGTTGCAGGTGTTACAATTTGCTGTACTGTTTCTTTTTTACCCTCAATAAGGAGATCAAATGTAATTTGCCCTTTCTCCTCATTGCATGTGTATCTATAAGAGTTTCTTTCTTAAATGGCCTATACAGTGGAAAAAATACACTAATGTATCAATGTTAGGGCCTGAAATAATATGTAAACATTAAGTTTCCACAGTATGCCAAACATGCTCCAGGCCACAAAGTCTATATTTGGAAACTAGGGAGCAGAATTTGTTTTTGTGATCATGAAAATGTAGGTTACGGGCTCTTTAAATTAAGGTGTTCTGGGAACTAATAT
>JBBMFX010510673.1:0-16727 GCA_037832545.1 Rhabdalestes septentrionalis
GGGGGTGGGGGGGGTACAGTACCTCCAATACCCCCATAATGCATGCACTTACATCTAGGTTCTTTTTATTACCTTTGTTTAACGTATTTTAAATGAACTTAAATCCAAATTTGATTCTGTTTTATGGTTACATTTACTTCTTACTAATGCTTTTATGCTTAGTTTATCTCTGTTAATCACATGGAATCACTTCTCTATATGATAATCTGCTATACACATAAACATGCCTTGGTTCATCCAGAGCCTAAACATTTCTACCATTAGCAATAGTCGTGAGAGGAACATTAACAAAGCTAACAGCTGTTTTCTGTCAGGTACGATTGGCTTCTCCACCAAATATACTAATGAAAATACTAATAATTAAATTTGAGTGTGTTAGAGTTGTGTAAAATATGGTTTTACTTCAAATGTAGCAGTTTTAGTCAAGTCAGGTCAATGATTATAATGATGGTAAAAAATATATTTCACTGTTGTGTGTACGGTTGGACTGCTGGAGCTCACTTTAAATGCCCTACACTTTATATTCTCTATAACTGGACTTTGTACTCTCTAGTAAAGACTGTTACAGCAAATAGCTAACCGGATAACAGGCTAACCTGCTCCTAGAGATATAAGAGACAGACTTTACATCAAAATCTTTACAGGAATCATCAGCATAGAACTGTGAAGTACAAAATGAAAACGTTATCTGGCAGTCAGAAGTGTATTGAAGCGAAATCTGTATTCAAACAACTTTTAACACATCAGACCTGACAGACGAATCCGTATCACAGTAACACAAGGTTTAATGTTTTTTTATTAATGTGCATGGCTTCCACGTTCACGATTTAGCGACTGCGTCCGGCTCTCACTATAAAAATGATGAAGTTGTGGAAAGATTGGATTATGCCTTATTTTTTTCCATCAGTTCAGCAGTTTGAGTGTGCTGTCAGCCTGAGCGCCTGAGCGGCGTTCAGAAAAGTTTGCAGATTATGCATTAGCTTATTCTGTCACGAGGAAACCTCTGCATTTCATCTTTCTACAGGAACAAACTGTCCAACATAAAATACATCAAATCAGCGAGAGGGAATGAGAAACAGCAACAGACAGAAGTAAGAGGATAACACAGAGCTATCAGGAAACGGAGGGCGATTCCAATATATTATTTCCTCGCTCCATTAGTATTTTGTATGGACCTGGAATAAATCCAGATGTTGTTAAAGGGAGAGTTTGCAGATAAAACCATTACCAACATTGGCAAGACCTGTCAAATAGCTGAGATTTCACTGATATTGTGAGTTTCCCATCATGAAAGACTTCAAAATATCTGTCTCATCATTCTGTAGAGCCTTTGAAAGGGACAACATGTAGAACTCGCATCTCGCCATTCCGTCCTTTTCTAATCGATTTGGCCGTCCAAGAAAAGATCTGTGCCACCACTTCCATAGCAAGTATGTTTGCACATCATTGCATCTGAAACTGCCTATTGAGACACAACAAAAGGTGGTCATCGATACGACCATCGCATAAGATCACAGGCCTGCAACAGACCATTATAAGAGACAGAACAGGCACTTTCTATCTTTGTTCTATCCGTCCATATTGCAAAGCAGTGTTTTCTTTTTTCTGTGCGCGCTACGGCTGTCTCTCTCCTTCACTCCCTCGTTCTCTCGTTTCTCTCGTTCAGACAGGACTGGAAGGCCACACTTAGTTTGGTTGAGTGAATCTCGCCAGCACTGGAGCATGAAAGGTCCTCATCTCATCTCTCTCCCTCCATCTCTATCTTTCTCTTTCTCTGAATTTCAATTCAGCTCGCGGCTGCGCTCCGGCTCTCCAGGTCGAGCCAAAGTCCTGTCACTTAATTGCTCTCTCTCTCCCCGGCTGGATATATATTTAATGTCAGGGCCATCGACTGCCCTACATGCCAAAGGCCCCCCCCCCCAGCCACAGTCAGCCTGCCTCTGTGTCGGACACGCAGCTAAAGGCCGGCGCAAAGTTAGCGCAGGGGCAGAGAAAGACACTGATGCTCTCAGACACACTCGCAATGTCTTACAGTGAACTTTCTTACGTAAGAAGTAATCCGTACAGTGTTCTATAGAAAAGAATCGCCCCCTTCAAAATGTTCGCAGTTTGTTGCCTTGCAGCCAGCAATGAACACACAAAAAAACAGATTTTTCTATATATAGTTACTCAGTGCAACTCGTAAACTCCAAGTGAAAGATCTGATAGCAATAGTTTATAGAATAAAAACAGGAAAACTGAGATGGATAAAGGACCCCTCCTGTGTTTTCAGAACCACCTTTTGCTTTAATTACTGCCTTGAGTTGGTCTCTACCAACTTTGCACATCTAGACGGTGCAATACTTGCATGCTCTTCTTTGCAGAACTGTTTAAGCTCAGGCAGACTAGATGCTGATCGCTGGTGGACTGCGATCTTTAAGTCATTCCACATATTTTCAATAGCGTTTAAGGGGCAGATAGAGGGCTGGTGGTTAGGGATCTGCCCCTGCAATCGGAAGGCCATGGGTTTGTATCCCAGGACTGCTAGAGGCACCCCTGGGGTACACTCTCTTGCTTGACTTGGCGAATGGGTTAAATGCAGAGAAAGAAGTTCACACTGTGCTGTAATGTGTTCACGTAGGATATTTGGACACTTTAGGCTTAAGTCTGACTAGGCCAGGCAAGGACATTCACCTTTTTCTCCTTCAGTTTTGCTCTCTGTTTTGGGCTGGTGTCATTTTAAAAGATGAACCTTCTTCCTGTTGACAAATTTCTGGAAGAGGACAGCAGTTTTTTCTCAAGAAGTTGACAGTATTGTGATTCTATTCTGGCAAGTGCCCCAGTCCTTCCTGCATATAAAACCCCAACAGCAGGACACTACCACCGCCATGCTTTACAGTAGGTTTGGTGATCTGCATTGGCTTTTCAGCAGATTTATCTTTCAAGGTTCAAAGCCAAATATTTCGATTCTGGCACCATCTGACTATGACACAGTATTTCTCTCTTGAAGAGAGATTATTTTCTTACCACCCTCCCATACAAGCCACATTTGTGGGGCAATTAGGATGCTGACACATGTACACACGACCATTTTCCTTAAATCCCTGTAATTGCCTCAAAGTAGCCGTAGGCCTCTCAGTAGACTTTATGACCAGTTTCTCTTCACTTTTCTTTCCAGTTTAGAAGGGCAGTCTGATCTGGGATGGTCTTAGTTGTAACATTTTCCTCTTCTTGATTGCAGATTTTACTGGGTGATTTATACTTACTCTTAGGGACTGATAAAGCCTTTACATTTTTTGTACCCATTGCCTGACTTCTGCCTATCCATCACATAATCCCAGTGAACTTTTGACAGCATGTTACCACCAAGAGTTGATTGATTGTTTTCAGTTGCACTGCACTGAACTGCTCCAGGAAAGTCTGTTTTTATGCTGAACTAATCAGAACAGTTGATCACACGTTGAAGCCAATTATTTTGGTGTACAATGAGGAAGGTGATTAGGTACACCTCACTTATTTTTAGTTGACAATTATCTTTAGAAGGGGTTAATACATTATCGATCTATGTGATTCTTTTTTTTGTGAATTGTTGCTATTCTTTCTTTCTTAAGCTGCACTGAGTACTTATAGCTGGAAAAATGTGTTTTGTGTGTTTGTCTTCATTGCAGGCTGCAACGCAAAAGGAAATGTGTGTATTCTGAAGAGGGTGATTCATTTCTATACTCATTGTAGCAGATGTGGAACAATCATCTTTTGGGATGTGATTATTAGTGGGGAAATTTTATAAGGGGTGTCTGTGATCCATGACTAAATAGTTCCTCCAAACACGAGTGTTCTATTCGTCCCAAAAGAACTCAAGATGAAACTAAAGACCTCAGAAGGCACAAAATCTTTCATTAAAGACTTGTGGGATTCGGAAGTGAGGGAAGGCAACAAAATACTTGCGATACATTACAGTCTGGAACCAAACCTGTGATCAGCTCGCAAAAAATCAGCTACTTTTCTACAAGCTAGGGAATTCTTGATACTTTTTACTGCTTGTTTTTATAACTGTTTGCATGTATTCTAATGTAAACCTCTCTAGCAGAAAGACACAATAGTTATTACCCAATGTGAAAAAGGAATCAATGCAATTTGCCCAGGTCTCTCTGCAAAAACAGTCGATTTCAGACGGAGCGGATGCTGAGAGGTTCACTGCGTGTTCCCAGGTCATGGTTACCGTCCTCTATTGTGTTTCTGTACTGGCTGTGTCTTTAAGGACTATTGTATGGAGACTAAAGAGTGTGCTTTCATGCACTGCTGTGATTGTGCGAAGGCCTTCAGTCTGTCCAGGCTGTGTTTGGGCTGTGTTTGTGTGTTTGTTTTTCCCTGCGGCAGTCAATCACTGACCACGCGACACACTAAAAGCCTCTCATTCAGCCCATTATACACACACTGCACCGCTGCTATTTATTCGTGGGGGTACTATAATGGCACAGCGCAAGGCTGGTCTGCATTAATTATACATTTTGTAAAACTGTATGTTGTAAGCTGTGATTCATACAGCCTCTCCCTGTCTTTCGTTCCTTCTCTCACTTGTTTTTTTTCACCCAATCCTATTTCTAATCTGTCCTTGAGGCACGCTTATGATATTATCGAAGGAATTAGGATGCATTTTATGGTGCAGACTCCCTCGCACACACAGTTTATCTCTTTCTTTCTTTCTGCCTCTCCCTCTCGTCCCCACACGCAGCTGCTTTCAGAATAACAGATGCATCTTTACGGCCTTCGAAAGGATCCGAGAGTAGCGGCTGAGGGTCTTTTAAGTGGTTAAAAGAAAATTTCAGTGTTTCATTTCAGCCTGGACTGCTTCTTGAAAGCAATCCTAACGCAGGGCAGCCAATCAGAACAGAGGACTTAAAAAAGTGCATGAATTAAATCTTTTTTAAATGGGATAAAAGGGATGAAGAGGTCCGAATCAGAAAATATTGCTCATGTTGTGATTGCACAGACACACAAAGACTAAATAAATCTAATAAAACTGCAGAGAAAAAATATATAATATGCTATATGCACAAATGCTTGGTATTAATACTATACATGAATAACATACAGTTGGCTGGGTGTGTGACAGGGGGAGGAGTTATAGAGTCTGATGGGTGTGTGTGTGTGTGTGACAGGGAGAGCTGTTATACAGTATAGTCTGATGGGTGTGTGTGTGATGGGGAGGAGTTATAGAGCCTGATGGGTGTGTGTGTGTGTGTGACAGGCAGATGAGTTATAGAGTCTAATGGGTGTGTGTGACAGGGGGAGATGTTATAGGGTCTGATATGTGTGTGTGTGTCAGGGGGAGGAGTTATAGGGTCTGATATGTGTGTGTGTGTGTGTGTGTGTGTGTGTGTGTGTGTGTGTGACAAGGGGAGGGGTTATAGAGTATGATGGGTGTCTGTGTGTGTGTGATGGGGAGGAGTTATAGAGTCTGATGGGTGTGTGTGTGATGGGGAGGAGTTATAGAGTATGATGGGTGTGTCTGTGTGAAGGGGGAGGGGTTATAGAGTCTAATGGGTGGGTGGGTGTGATGGGGAGGAGTTATAGGGTCTGATGGGTGTGTCTGTGTGAAGGGGGAGGAGTTAGAGAGTCTAATGGGTGTCTGTGTGAAGGGGGAGGTGTTGGAGAGTCTAATGGGTGTGTGTGTGATGGGGGAGGAGTTAAGGAGTCTGATGTTGGTGGGAAGGAAGGATGTTCTGTGGCGTTCAGTGAAACACTTTATGCTGGTGAGTCTGTGGCTAAAGGTACTTCTCGGTTTGATATTAAATGCTGTGAAAATGAATTATGACTGTTATGTTAAACCATAGTAATGTTAAAGTTGGAAGAAATGCAAGTATGGGCTCTTTAATGTCAGTATACTGAAGAGGGCCAGCTGAGTGGTGGTTATCAGGCAGATACACTCTGCAGATTCACTCAGTTCACTCAATTAGACGAAGTGGTCTCATCTCCCGCTCAAATGAGCTGCTTAGCTGTGTCATCTGCTCCATCAAACAGGCCCTCAGCGTTTTACAAGCGTGCGCATCATGATTACGGCCCCTACATTAGTGATTATGAGCGAATCAGATGCGCCTAATCACTACCGAGTGAATCAAGTAAATCTGAACCAGCGGAATAATTCAGTTTGAATGAAGTGACAGTGAGATTATTCAGATTCAAGTGACAGAGTAATTTTGGACTGTAGTACCTTGTGGTTCTGCCTTTATTCTAAAAAGAATGCTGGGTGTACGTAAGATACTTTAAAGAGCTTCTATCATGGAAAACTGAGGATGGTGAATTTGAGGAATAAATAATAATATAATTTAATTTGGTATGTAAAAAGTTTTCAATACATGCAATCCTCCCCTACACCGCACATAGCGCATGTATGTAAACAAAGCTGCAAAATTACTTATTTTCTGTTTTTGTGATGTCACAAAATTCAGCCTACTCAAGTCTGCTCCAGGCCAGAATGCTGTTTGAACATCAAATGTATCAAACGGATATGACCCTATTAATATAGAAAAATAACAATGTCATTTATATTATTATTCACTACTTATGTCAATGTAACTTATTTATTATTGATCTCTCTTAAGTGCAGTAACAGATAATTTGCGTTAACATTAAGTTATTTATCCAAAGTATTTATACATCATTTGGTGTATATAGTATAGTGCATTTTATACAGAGTATTTCTGCAGAGCTCTTATTTTCGATTTTATATATTTTATGGCCCTTGTCACAGTTTGACTGAGCAGTCATAACATAACAATTTCCTCTGAGATCAACAAAATTGATTCAGTCAAATCTATTGAGCTATTTTCTCAACCATAATTAATTTCAGGTTTTTATTTGCTACATCTCAGAGCGTCATTGAACGGGAAGGGGGTATTTCCCCCAATTCGAGTGTAATCTGCACAGAGCAGGGTCTCATTCTCAGGCCTTTATGCCATAATCCTATTAAATGAAGCGTGTTGCTGGAGGATCTGTGGTCTTTCTCACATAGGTGGATGCACATGCTTGTATTTCTACATTTGTCTGACTTGTGTGGACACATTTGATGCTCATATGAGTAATGCTACACCTAAACCCAAGCCTGACCTTGTTTCCACTGCCATGTTTCTGCTGCACAATCAAAAGCAAGAATGGGAGCAAATGGGGCAGATTGAGTTATATTTCTTTGTTTGCTTGCTGGAGATAAATGGAGCTGTCGCCACTCTTAAGCATCTAATTTGACTCATTAGCCAACTGGCTCACCAGTTATTGGCTGAATGTTGAATATACTGAAATGAAATACTGTACTGTTCTTCACTCCCACACTCACACAGATGTCTGCATGTCCACAGACTCATGTAGAGTCAAGTAAGTTTCCTTTATATCCCTTTGAGTGTTAACTTGCTTAAATGGCACTCCATGAAATTTTGACAGTTGTAGAAGTTGGCAATTAAGCATTAAGCACTAAGTCTTTCTCTCTGACAAATATAATTTAAAATCTAACATCATTAATGTTACGTCTTTAAGTACCATGCCTCAGCAAACCATTTACAACAAAATGACTCTGATTAATAGCAGCATCTTCCAACAACACTCCAGTTTACATACTGGTACACTTAGAGGTGCCTTTCTCCTCACCTGGAAAAGTATGAAATTCAAAGTATTGTTGGTTTTAGCAAGTGTTAAAACAGAGGACACTCTTGAGTACCAACAAGTCACGTTGACAACATATACCAGAAAACCTTCACTACTGGATGATGAATAGGAAAAATTACAAATTCACTGTTTCAGTTTTTTGTTGCCAAAGGTTCTAGAAATGGAAATAAAAACTTTATTTGTTCCAAAATCTTACATTTGTGATGAAAAGCTGTTTTTCTGTGTGGACCAATGAATGCCCCAACAGACTCTTCCATCGCCTTGAAGGTAAATGGTCCTCATAAGTGGCTAAATACAGAAACACACATACACACACTGGCATAGATTTCCTTACACACTGTGAGTCTGTCAACCTGGAGCCTCATAAAAGGCTCTAATCCTCTCAAAGACAGATGAGCTGGCACACACACACACACACACACACACACACAAACACACACAAACACACAGAAACACACACACACACACACACACACACACACACACATACACACACAACAATACCTATGGTCAGTACAATCCTCTTTAGTGTCATCTCTGAAAAGCAGTGCTGCACACTCATCACAACGCTGTTTGAGCTAGATAAAAAAAAAGTGATCTGCACTGAAAACATTAAAAAAAAGAGACTCTGACACTTTGTTTTGTAAAAAGCTGAGGGAATTAGGTACTGTTGTTGGGCTGTTCTGAGATTTAAAGATCAGTAGGAATTTCTTGATGCCGGAATCTGTGTACCAAACAACAAAAACATAAAATAACTCTGGAGGCTTCTCTACTTGAAGTATTTTTTTCAATACTGAAAGTATTCTGTCCATAAAGCTTTAAAGAAATAGTCAAAAGCTTTTTATTTGCATGTAAATCTATTATATACAATATCCAGACGTAACACATGGCGGGGTCTAAAGCTGCCTGTCGATCAGAGGTTTAAGAATGAGCCCGAGTGCAGAGACAGATGGAAAGGCATGGAAAACACACCATGGAGAGTGAAGGAAAGGTCTATTTCAAGTTAGGATCCAACCCACAGACAAAAGGTGGACTGATGTGCTTCATTGTGAGTAGGAATTAAAATCGCACCATAAGGAGATAAGGATAAGGAGGTGAGCACCTTACCACTGAGCTGGACAGTGTTGTGCATGAACGCGTTCCTATTTTTCGTGAACACTGAATTGAATGAGTCAGTTTATAAATTATGAACGAAACCATGAGTGAAGTTCTCTCTCGCGAGACTGAATGCAGTTCACGATCTAGGTTCACAGGCTGTAGTGATAGGAAGTTCGGCTTTTGTAACATGGCTCCCAAAAAGGAGATGGTCCTTTTGGCTTCTAAACGGCTTTTAGTTTATAGTCAGCGGCCTCGTATTTTAACCTAACTCTGCAAATATGAATGCTTTGTGTGTTGATAAAAAAGTGAGGAGCGGCTCTCACTCGATAGGAGTTTCACTACAAAGAATCGGCTGTTGGTAGCAGGTTAGCACAAGATTATGGCTGGTGCGACAAGTTTGGGCACCTTGGCAGTAATACGTTTATAAATGATTCTAAATGATTCCAATAGGACCAATACAGTGTTTGTTTAGGGTGGTTGGCAGGTTGCAAATTGTAACAGTGCACCTCCAAACACATAGAAAATAACATTTGCAATGGTTAGAACAGACATTAATCGCAAAATGCGCTGTAAGTATTTATGATAATGTGCCTGAAGGGGGTGTCCAAAGGGCGCTAAGGGTGGGAGAGTAAAAACACTCAAGTTCTAAAAAGGGGCAGAAGAGCTTGTAAGCTCCGATGACAGAAATGGGGTGATGAAACGAGCGACCTCCAGCAGAAGGTTATACATGGCATCTGGAGCCCTGGTTTTATAGGGCTGATGTCAGGTGCTGCAGATGAGGCTGATTAAAAGGGCACCTTCCCCTGCTGGTGGGAGTGGAGGTGCCAGTCTCAGGCCTCCCCCTGGGAGTTGCCCTTTCTCCAGCATGAGACTGACCCCTCACACCAGGGGGTTTGATGTAAATATTAGGAATCTGTAAATATTGTTGGATGTGTTCAAAATGATGGACAGACTTGTGGATGAACACTGAGAATGAAATTAATATCTGGAATGCCTTATATTGCACCAAAATGGTGCTCAAATCTTAAAGATCACTTAACAAATACATTTACAAATATATATATTTTTAAATGTTTAAATTAAAAATTTGGTTTAATGTTTACTTGAATTTGTTTTAATGTTTAATGTTAAAACTTTGAGTAGAAATAGAAAAAATATTATTACGACAAATCCAGGCATTAGAACGGCAGTATATACCGCCAATTTGTATCTTGGTGTATCAGTGAGTATTTAACATTGATTAAGTGGGTTCATTTCCCAACAGTTTTAGAAGAACTCAGGTGCTCAGAGCTGATCCTTTGACTCCCTGAAGTTCTTCTGAACTACACATTTTTCTTTTCTGTTTCCCTGCTCAGACACACCTGTTTCAGCACAGGGGCTAATTATTAAGCTCCTCACAAAATGAGCCAGGTGTGATACAGCAGGGACAACACTAAACTGAACAGGGCAGGGGACCTCTAATCCACCAGAGAACATCCTCATTAGCTTCATCGGGTGCATGAGGCTGGAATTAGAACTGAACTCTGCAGAGGGCTTGCTGCTCACTGCCTCAGTGTTGAGGTCTGCAGGGTATTTTTCTAATGGGAACGACCTCGAACAAGCCCGACAAAGGGCATTTTATCATTAATTGATATTGGCCTTACTTCATAAATAAATGTCCTGGCCATGAATGTGTTTGTTTTACGCAGTTGTTGAGAGGCTGGAGGTGTTTTACGCTTTTTCAACCCAATGAACAGTTGCCAAACGCTAATTGATTCTAATACGGACAATACAGAGCTTCATTGCCAGGTTGCACATGAAAACTGCATCTGATTTGCCAACATATTAACATTAACTACACAACTTGTAGGTGGAGGTAGTTCAGTGGGTAGGATACTTGCCTCTGGACCATGAGGACCATGAGGTTCAAATCCTACTTCTAGCACCACCACTGGGTCCCTGGGCAAGACCCTTAACCCCAAGTTGCTCCAGGGAGACTGTCCCCTGTAGGTAGGGAATGGAAGTCGCTTTGGATAAAAGGCCTTGGATAAATGCCGTAAAAGTAAAATGTAAATGTCTTTCCTAACTGTGTGACTCTGCATATATAGAAAATAAATAACATTTAAAATTGATAACTTAAAGACCCTGGTTTCTCCACGTCACTTTATGCATCTCTAGTTTGAGGATTATATCTGGATTAGGCCAAACTAGACGTAAATTGGCCATTTCAGCCACATGTTATTTCAACGCAAATGTATCCATCTCTTCAAAACAAGTTCAACAACCAAAGCCCCTCCCAGAACTGTGATGGCTGTTCTCTTAATGAAGGAGAGAACACCCATGGACACTTAAAGTGGGCATCACTGCTCTTTCAGTTCTTTATAGTGAATTTCTTTTCTGAGCCTAATATGGACGATCCAGTTAGAGCCAGTTTCTCTAAATTTGCTTCGCCTTGTTGTTTTTCACAGACCGCTAAAACATGTGGCTCATGACCTGCTGTGCAAAATTGTGCTTTTCTTTTAAATAGAACAGAAAAGTGATTAGCAGTGCTGGCAATTAGTTGTAGTGAATGAGTTGATTTGCATATTACTTATGACATATTAGCCATTTCACTCTGGCTGACTGGAGATGAATGCAATTTAAATCTAATCCCAGTACGAATTTTTTGTTTGAAAATGTGACGTTAGGCAAAATAATGCACTTATTTTTGACCAGATTCCTTGGCCAAGCTAAGTATATGTGACAGACCCCTGATGGACCACTGAATTGTGGGCCACTGAACTGGAGCTACAAAACACAGGTTAGCATAAAGTCAGGGTGGATAGCTGATGTTTTCCAAGACCTTCACCATGTACCAAACTCTAAATAAATCATCCATGAAAAGTCTAGACCTGGAGACCTTCAGCTTAGAAGTTACTTTTTTAAAGTGTTGACATTTGCTCTTTATGATCCAAGCACTGTTTCCCAGGTCTCACCTAAAAGTCCAGATTGAATTTAAGAAGAGAAGTTTGTAAAAAAAAAAAGTAAAAAGAGGCCAATTCAAAAACAAATTGAAGGGTAAGGTGCGAGTTGGCATACATTATAGCATTATACCCCTGTTTAGGGTTAGAAGATCAATGTTTATGTGAATTAAAAATATGTTTAGTTATTTGTCAATTAACACCTGAGTTGATTTTGTTTGTGTTTCCATTTTTTTTTACCAGTTTTGGGAAGCCCCTGACAATTAAAACTGTAATTTTATTTAATAATTTTAGTTTATGCATGAACAAAGAAGTTAATTAATAGTATGAAATGAAGAATAATTGACAATCCTGCAAAAACACATGCATTTCCATCTATTCCTTGTTTCAAAACACCTGGTCCAACCAATCAAGGGCTTGATAATTAGCTGTTGTGCTAGATCACATGTGAAAGAAAATACACGTTTGATTAATATTATATATTGATGAGCACTGTGGCCCATGTTTGCACCAAAACTGTGCATTGCCTGCTTATATTTGTTGCACTAAACAACACAGTTTAGAGCACAGACTGATCTAATTTCTTTCTACCTGCAAGAGTCGCTCATTTTTTAGTGTTGGTGTGTGAATAGCACTACTTACGTTGCTAAGAGATACTTTGCAATTAATTGATCCACTACGGATAGTTTATTTCTATAACTAAGGATCTAGTATAAACATAATTCGATGTCAGAAAAATAATACCACTATAACACTTAGTAGTTTAATAATAGCATTTCATTTAACATCATATAACAGTTATGTGAGTTAACTAATATAACAAAGGATTATATCAGTGTATTTACATGTATACTATATATGAACATGTACTGTATAACATATGCACTGTATATATCAGTATACAGTATATTAGTTCATAGTATATAGTATACAGATATACTAACAGCGGTAACAGAGTTGTTTTTGTATTACTGATCCCACACTTTTGAATGGAAATGTTCGGTCCACCCCTAACCTGATGCTTGAACTTAAATATTATGTGAGCCGCTGTAAAGCTGGTCTCAGATCAGTGTAAAATGGGCCAATCAGTCAGGCTCTGCTTGGTACTCGTGCACACCCAGCCAGCCGACTGCCAAAGCATAACAGATGGCGTTTTCTGATCATTACAGTGTGTGTAGATGAAGAAGGCGCTGGACCGACTGAGAGCGGCGCCGCCATTGTCTCTGGTTACTGTTCAATAAGGAATGTGTTTAATTAGAGGCAGAGCTTTGCCATAACGAGGGATGCTATTCTCATTATGAAGGCAGCAGCAGACAGATTTGCAGTCATTCAGCAAATTGGCCAAAGGGGCCTCATGTAAATACACACAATCTTTCGCGATAGTGTTTCTGTCTGTGTTTCTGTGTGTGTGTGTGTGTGTGGGTGTTAGTATATATATGTGTGTGTGTGTGTGCAGGCTTGTGAGGCACCCACACAGAGCCGACTTCCAAGCTGTGCGCTATTGCGATAAACCTCTGAATACAACTTGTGAATAGAAGCAATTTTAGCAAGTCTTGAAATGCATGGAGAGAACTCTTCAGCAAACAGCTCCTACTCTGAATCCCTCCGTGGTCACACAGCGCATTTTATTTTCACTACACAGTCGAAAACAAGAAATGGGAACCAGCAGATCTCTTGGCACTCATTCTAGATCATTCTTGCTCATTTGATCACTTACTTGCTTAACTATATGTACAAATGTATTGGGATGCCTGACCATTACAGCAATTACTTTAATGGCATTGCATTCAAATCCATAAATGTTAATATGGAGTTGCCCCCCTTTGCAGTTATAACAGCTTCCACAGACTTTCCACAAGAATTTGGAGTTTCTGAGGGAGTTTCTTGTGTCCGTTCATTCTGTAGCATTTATGAGGTCAGACACTGATGGTGGACGAGAAGGTCTGGATCACAATCTCTGTCCCAGTTCATCCCAAATGTGCTGGATGGGGTTGAGGTCAGGACTCACTGTGTGGACCAGTCAAGTTCTTCCACACTGAACTCCTCCAGCCACGTCTTTATGGAGCTGCTTTGTGTACTGGGACACAGTCATGCTGGAATACAAACTGGGTCCACAAGTTTGGCTGCATGGCGTCGTCCAAAAAGTCTTGGTCTGCTGAAGCGTTAAGATTGTACCTCACTGGAAGTAAGGGGATTCAGTTCAATAATTAAGAGGTGTGTCCCAATACTTTAGTCCATATATTGTAGTTAGCTTAACTACACGGTACTTCACTGCTCTCCACTCTCACACAGGTCTACATGGACACAGACTCATGTAGATTCAACCAAGGTCTCAGTTTATTTTTCTTGTGAACAGTATAGCTTCACTGTTACTGACTGTAGCTTATCTAATACTGTGCTGCTGTAATGTCTGACGTGGGTCGGGTTTAATAAAAATCCCCAGTCTAAGAAATACAAACAGTTCAAGGTCAGCATTTAATGAACAGGTATAACACAGAAAATCCAATTTCACAAACCAAAGACAAGGCAGGGTCAGACAGGGGCAAACATCAACTGGGAGGCAAAGCAAAAAAAAAAAGAATCTAATCAAAACAGAGCCAAAGTCTAAAAAAGTGAGCTCAGAATACTCAGAGGCAGGGCAGGGGAATTAGTCAAAATACAAATAACAGTCTATCGGCAAGAAGGATTTAAATGAAAACTTACAAAGTTCTTTTTCACAAGCCCTGCAAAACCATACTCAGAATACTTCAGAATATAGAGCTCCCCCAGTGGCAAGGAGTGTGAACTGTAGAGCTGAACATCACACCTGCCTTTACCAAATCCATAAAAAAGTGACCAGGCTTTAAAAAATTCAAGCTGACAAGACGATTTGTGGTCAGAAACACTAATCAATGGTTAGACAAGGACCAATACAAACTATGCTACAGTTTCTAACTCGCGTAGCTTTGTTAGTGTCATAGGAAACTTCCATTGACTTTTAAACAGACAGTAGTGCTTGTATGTTGTTGACCTCCCAGCTGTTGGTTTGAATTTCTATTGTTGTTTTTTGTTGTGTTTTTGCATGGCCACTTTCCATGCTGTCCTGAAGGGGGCATTTGTATAATGCCCTTATCCAGAATGACCTACAGTCATTAGATACCAGAACAGTCTGCCTGGAGACACTGAGGGTTAAGTGTCTTGCTTAAGGACACAGTGGTAGAAAGTTGGGAGGTTGAACCTGCAACTTTGTGGTCCTTGGGATCACAGACAAGTGTTTTAGGCTCCTGCCACCCCATGTTATCATGATAACATTTCAACCATTCAGAAATCAGTGATGGCCCACTTTTGGCCCTGCCATCAAGCAGCACCAGTTTAACTCGTGTATGGGTTGCTTTCTTAATAATAGAAAACATTTGTTTGCAACTTTTTCTTGTGCCAGTGAAAAAGTACCACAATAAAGCAGGCAGCACGTGTTTTAAAAAGATTCTGCGAGAACGATCACCTAACTAATGTCTGGGCCACAGTCAATAAAAGTGTCGGTGTTGTTGATAAAATGTCCTGTGGGCTGAAGTTAAGGTGTGTTACATTTGTAATTAATTGCCACAGAAACCACTTCAGTATTGGAAGTGGCTCTCTCAGCCCCGACAGCCAGTCTTGCTCTATATCTGAAATGGAATCAGTTGTCACACACTTGGATTGTTGGCTGTTGTAACTGAACGTCTGAACTGCATTTGCCTCTTTTAAAAAAAAGAATGTCTGCCAAGAGAGTATGTGAATATAACTATATAAGCCATCGTTTGACTCTTTTTTTACAGTAGTCACAAAGAAGCCTTAACCAGCAAGGTCTTCATAATCTTTCTAAAAGCAGGTGCACTAATAAAGTGTGTGTGTGTATTTGTATGCTGGGTCCTGCAGGGGGAGCTGCTGAGTCCATGCCGCTGTAGTGGTTCCGTGCGCTGCACTCATGAGCCGTGCCTGATAAAGTGGATCAGCGAGAGAGGCTCCTGGAGCTGCGAGCTGTGCTACTACAAGTACCAGGTTATCGCCATCAGCACCAAAAACCCACTACAGGTGTTCAGCTTTCAAAGCTTTTAGTCTTTGATTTGACCTACTGTCCCCCCTCCTCCCCATTTCCAATTAAAGCATTAGTGGGTGGATCATGCCTGTATTTTGTGTTTTTATTGTTTTGAATGCAACTTTACATTTCAATTGTGTACAGAGTTTTACCGTGAGTATCTATTGTTCTTTTTTCAATGGTGGCAGAGTTCGTTTGGCTTTATGAAAATGAAATATTCATGCATTTATTTTTCACCAAATTCCAGCTACCCTTTGATATTCAGTGATTTTTTCATGAAACCATTAGGTGACAATTAGGCTGAGAGACCTCTATACGGGCTCTATATGGCAACAGCTGCCGCTAATGCTAATACCAATATAATCAGCTACCTGTCATTATTCAGTTATTCATCTGATAATGGATTCTCCTCATCAGTTTAGCTTCACTGATCATAGCTAGTATGAGTAAATAGAACTGTTGAAAGCATGGCCTGCATAACCATAAAAATGGGTGTACAGCATAATATACTTTCTAAAGTACTCGGGGGATTGCATTTGCTGGAAATTGAAAAATGGTATTCTGCACAGAAACAATTAGAAAAGATTGAATGTGTCCCTAATTCTCTGAACAGCTTTGCCTAAAGGTGCATTTGACATTCTAGGTTTATTTTAACCACTGTATGCATCGTTCAACCTGACTGGCATGTTTCTGTATACCTAGGTATTTAAAATCCATCCATTTGATGCTTTGATTTTAGTTTGGATCAGTTAATAAACATACTACTTACCCTCAGTGTTAATTTATGACCATTGTTGCTCATATTAGTTGGTTTAGGCTGATTTAACTGGTGTTGGTGGTGTTTCTTCTCTCTCTATCTCTCTCTCCCTCTCTCCCTCTCTCCCTCTCTCCCCCTCCCCCTCCCCCTCCCCCTCTCTCCCTCTCTCCCTCTCTCCCTCTCTCCCTCTCTCTCTCTCTCTCTCTCTCTCTCTCTCTCCTCTCCCTCTCCCTCTCTCTCTCTC
>JBBMFX010511104.1:0-16722 GCA_037832545.1 Rhabdalestes septentrionalis
AGTATATTGATGTGGTTCTTCGGTTTCTTTTTATTATTACATGTATTGTTTTTCTGGGGACGCATACTCACACTGGCAGTGAAGTAATGTCCTCAGCGCTTCAGTTTAAACCAGGTAGGACCATACACACCCACCCTCATAGGGCAGGGAGTTCAGCCATTCTCCATCTTAGCTGAATGACTAAGGTTCCTGTTGCGCCATATTTTTTTATCACAATAAGTCCGAGTGTAAATTCCGCCCAGCTTAGGAAAAAAGGGGTTACACATGAAACAGTGACACAAGACAGTGTGTGATCTGATGTTTCTGTGTTATTTTTTTTATTGTAAATGTTTCAACATGTTCATAAAACATAAAGCAGTGTGCAAAATGTGTCTTATTTTTGTGTCCTTTTTTCTGTAAGCGACAGCGTGCTCTGTGCTGGTATAGACAGCTCCATTGATGGTTTTGTCAACGTTTCTCACTTGTTGTTAAATCAAGGTGTAAGACTAAAGCTCAGGCCCGGGGTTTAGCTGGTTAGTGAAATAATGAAGTATCTCTTGACAAAATGAAAGTTCAGTACCAAAACAAAAAGAAACAAAAAGTTATTTCCTGCCAAAAACTTCAACAGGGGTGTTATTTTTTTAAATAAACATAGCATCTTCTCACACATCTGTCTGATCCTGAGAGTTTTAACAGTGATCAGATGGTAAATTTTCTTCAGCACACTTTCGAGTCTAGTGCCTTCATCTAACTGCTGTATTTGCTGATGTTGTTAAAGAATGTGTGTTAAAAAATGTCTTTTGAGCTCCTGAGGTAAATTTACACCTGGTTTAAAAGGGAGAGGAAAATCAATGCAAAAACACCTACTGGAGTCAGCTCTAATGTTAGCAAATCAAGCAGAAGCTGCTGCATGTGTAACATCTCCACCCACTTTTTGCATGGCCCTCCCACGAATGTGGTGTGCCTGTAAATTGCACGTTTAGGCTCAGGCACAACATCCAGGCAGAAGGGGTTCTGTTAGCATCTAAAACTGCCATTAAAGCCTCTAAACATGATGTTCTGACTGTAGGTAGAGAAACAATATAATATAGGCTACTGTAAATAGATCTGCACCCATATAAATGCTCATATTTTCATCTCCTCTGGCTCTTATCTACCCGCTTTTGTCTGTTTTAGCTTTTTGTCTTTTTTGTTTGAATATGGGTTAATAATCTGTGCACTTTTCTGGTTTGTGGCACCGTCATAAATGCACTCATTTAGGCAAACTGCTTGTATAAATAACACACTTGGCAGTATTAGGTGATTCTAACTAGCGCTTGACAAAGCTTGCTGGATCGGGTGTTGTCTGCTGGTTAAGATATCAGTCTTATGTTGTCAGTTCAGTGTCTACCTTACATGGAGCCTGTATCAAAATTCCTATTTGACAACTTTTGACAACTTCGAAACTAATGATATAAAGAGAGAAAATGTACAATTTAAGTTAAAGGAATAATGACAATTCATACAACACTACCCTCATCTCTGATGCAGTCCATCAATCCTGACATGGTCGGTGTTCAGATAATGCTTCTTTGAGACTAAAGTTGCTGCTGAAAATTCAGTCATCTGGTTCTATAAACAGGTTGCTAAGACCTTTCACAACCTGCCCAAACAGCATCTTCATTAGGGTCCCACATACTTGTAAACGTGTTTTAGGACTTTGTATGGCTTACTGTGAGCTATAAAAATGTGATGTAAGTATGACTTACTGTGAGCTATACAAAACTTCATCGTGTAGGCGATGGTGCGGGCAGCCTTTATAGGGAACAGTCTTTTTTACAAACTGCCTTCGAAGCAGGAGTGCTTCTCTTTAATCTTTTTTTTTTTTTTTTTTTGGGCAGTGACTGTCATAAATATGGAGGTTTCTGATCTGTCTCCTCTCTAGCCCTGGTACTGTCTGGAAAGGCTGGCTGTAGCAGTGAAGATTTCTTTATGTTCATGTCTCACACTGTGTGCTAAACCACTTTGAGAAGTCTAAGCCACCTTAACGACGAGCTGTGGTTTAAGCAGGTTGAGGGAAGGTTTGAGGAAAAATATTTGGGTGACTATTGACTTCTAATATTAGTAATGTTTGCCTTGTGTTGTACAGCTTCAGCTGAAAAAACATTTGGATAGCAAACATGTCTTGGCTGATTGACTGATTGATTTTTAACTCTACAGAGCATGACAGGAATTTTGAAAACTGCAATTACTTTAATCCCCTAGAGAAAAACCACAAGACGTTTCCTAGGTCTGAGTGACCCCATGTGCATAAAATGTGGGGCCCTGAAGCCTGGGATTAAAAATCTCTTACACTTTCGACCCACGACATGCATCCTCAGGGACCTTTAGTGAATGGTAGTCAATTGCAGTGAAAGGTCAGTAATGGACTACAGCTGCACAAAACATGTTTATTAATTGTTATCGCAGTGCTGGCATTCGCAATACCAATACTGGTTGCCAATATGCAGATCAGTCACAATCTACATGTAATCTAAAAAAAATATTGCAAGAAATAGTAGAAATAGTAGAAGTAGTCTAATGACAAAAGAATTTGCCTTGGCATGAATTAATTTCTTAGACATCTTATCTATGTCACACTACTGATTTAGCAGTGAGTTTTCAAGGGAAAGTATATTGCAGTCTCAATTTGCGCTATCTGTGTCCACATTGCACAATAATATACAGAAAATATTGACGATCAACATTTTCAGATAAAACAGCTTGATTCTCTTATATAGATGAATCTATTGTTCTTCTGTGTGTGTATGTGTGGAGCGCTGGATCTATAAGTGGTTCATGTGTGTTCTACCCTCCGCCACACTGCTTCGCTCACTGCATGGTTGTTTGATTGATTGCGAGTGAACTGCAGTTGCTTTGATTAACAGCCGGTCTGCAGGCTGTCAGTGAGGTATCTGGTGTAATTTCTTGCTTTTACTTGTCAGCAGATTGGAGTGTGTATTTTTGACCAGTGCACTTGTCACTAAGCCCAGGGGGATATAGCCAGTAATCACATCTCGATTAGAGGGGCTGTACACTGCAAATTACTTCATGTTGGTGTTGTGGCACTGTTAATTTTCACACGGTGAAAGATGAAAATAACAAGGCTTCCATGCAGCGTGCAGGTCCACAGCCCAATGTGCAGAGCAAGCTCATTTCCACAACAGAATCCTGTAAGTGGTTCAAACGTTTGTATAACACTGCTGTGGAGCCTTTCAGGTTTGGTGTGCTGGTACATCCTGCTGTAGAAACCTACAACACCTCAGGCTCAGGCTCGTAACACTAACAAAAACAATCACCTTCAAGCCAATTGTAGGCACAAAAATCAATGGAGATTTGAGGATGCTGATATCAACCTTTTCATAGACGAATATGTCACGACCACATGCTACCTTACATTATCAAGATCAATGACATGAAAGCCATGCCTCATAACATATTACAATGGATTTTATTTCTCATTTACCCAGATAAAACACACTTGATCCTTTTCAGTGATACCACAGAAAAACATTTTGGCAACCTAAAAACCTTTTAACATAATGATTTCTGGTGAGTTTTAAAGGAACATCCATTCAAGTGTTCATTAAGTAACCAAACGTAATTCTCCTGCAGCATAGCTCTTTTTGACAACTGTGGCCAATTTTTATTGAAGGTAAATAATGATATTTTATAGAAATATACAAAATGAGAATGGAATGATTAGGAAAATGTGGATGAATTGAACCGTTGTATGACACACATGCAGCAATTTATTCCATCATCTGGACTGTCTTAATAGAGGAGGCTGAACCTTTGCAAAAAACATCATTGTACCATCATTGTTGTATCAGTGGAGGAGGACTGGAGGAAGGGGAGCTTCTTTTTTTTATGTGAAATGGTTGGAGCCTGAGCCTCCTCCACACTCTTTAAAAGGATTGTTTAAAATAGGCCCTTTACGTAATTGTAGACTGAATGTAACCTTTTTACAGATGAAAAACCTTTTTGCTTGCTGGATAATAGAGTTCTTTATCTTCTGAAGAGTCAACACAGCGACCATATTGCACAAGAATCTCGGATGATGTCGCATGTTCTGCTGAGGTGCAAGCTACAATCACGCAGTCACAGTTAGATTACAAAAAACGCTGAGATTCTAACATCCATGCCTACGGCAGACTGTTCAGACAGTTCAGACTTTAGTCCCAAAAAGCTTTGTGTGCACAGTTGACTTTAGCATACTTGGTTCTGTTTATCCCCTATTATTTTCACTTCTTATGCTCCATAAGAGCAGGGAAGAACGCTGTTGTCCTGTGGTCAGCCAGGGATTATAGTACAGTATTAGAGTACAATATTGAGTAGGAAAAAACAAAAGTTGCCCCTTTATCCTTGTCAGTTTTATGTTATTGAATATGGTTGCTGTTCTTTTCAATACTGAGAAACTGTTTGGTGCAGCCAGTTGCCTGGTGTTTAGTGAGTTGCCCCTGTGATCAGAAAGTTGTGGGTTTGAATCAAATGGGTCAAATGCAAAAAAATAAAAGAAGTGCTCACACTGTGTGCTGTAGTGTGTTAATGTGTGTTAAGGGGCCACTTTACTTAAATACCTGACAACTGCTTCTTTTACACAATATGAAGCAATTGATTTGAACAGTTCTCCTTTTATTGAACTAGTAATTATTAGAGGCTTGTAAACAGTGAATTAGTGTAATAAATAGTAAGAAAAAAAGCATGGTGAGTTAGATAGGGAGTTTATTTTATTTGTGGGTCAAGCATTCCTTTCTGAGGGATGTCATCTTTTTCTAGGAAGCATACCTATAAAAGAACATTTTTCAAAATATTCATTTGATATCTTTAAAACATTGCAAGGCAACAGGCCATACATTTGGGAGCTAACACAGCTCACTATGGGTGCTTGGTTTAAGAACAGGCTTTTGGACATGGCTTTTGGAGATGTCTGATACTGAGACACTTCAGAGATTTGAGGTTTCCTTCCAAAAGCAAGAGCTTTATTGCTAATCCAAGTTTTGTGCATCATGTGAAAACAGCCATTGCCTTTATAATGTATGAAAGTGTGATAATGAACAAACTGATAAAAAATTCCCTGAAAATAAGTTATACAATTAAATTATTCAATTCACTCCAATTATATTTATATAGCACTTTTTACAACCAAGTTGTCACAAAGCTGCTTTACAGAGTGCAGGTCCTATTCCCTAGTGAGTAAGGTGACAGAGCCGAGGAAAAGAAATCTCAGGAGGAACCACGACTCAAAAGGGGAACCCATCCTCCTCAGACTGACCAAGAGAGAAAGAAAAGAGAGTCTTTCTGGCGCTGAATAATAAGAGTAGGCCTTCATGGCTCATATTGCACAAGTATTCTCAGTTGTAACTTAACAGGGAAAAGAAAAAAGTCTTAATTTATAAAGGAAATTAATACTAGGTGCAATGTGCAATGTGAGCCAAACTCACTGGATCATTTATCAGAAAAGCTGAAATATCACATAAAAAAACTGATCAAACATTGAACAAAAGGCCATAAGGAAAGACACAGAGTCACAAATGGCTCCCTACTCCCAACATAGTGCACAATATAGGAATTACAGTACAGGATCCTGCACCCAAACATTGTCTAACAAAGAGCCACTGGCCATTCAGCCATGTGTGCAGAACTCCATAATGGACAAATTGTGCATCTGAGTGTTATCATTTCTATAGCTCACTCTTGAGGAAGCAGAGAGCCATTTCTGATTAAAAATGCATCCAAACAAATCTATTATTAACAGCTTAGTTGTTTAAGAAAGGGAGAAAGACAGGGTCAAATTGGCATCGTCAGGTGCACGAGGTTGCAGTTTCACTATAGGACATAAAAACATGGTGTCACGCCATCCCTAGATTATAGGGGTTTTAATACTGGCAGCGATGATCTGGGGGTTTAGCAACCTTGATGCTGTATCTTTGTTTTCTCAGAACTCCATTATTCACTCCTCCACCAAGCTGATGGTCCTGTCAACTGCCTGCTGGAACTAGGCTCCCACTGCTGCTATTTCCACCAATTCTGCTGCAGTTTTGACATCCAGAATTGCAATCCTACATAGATAAAGCCTGCACCAAAATAACTGTCTAATTCACCTTATGACACTGGAAGAAATTCACCCAATTTCACATAGTTCTGTATGTCCTCCTCACATAACTCCCCATTCTAATTTACCAGCATTTCTTGATGTTTCTGCATAACTATTTGATCCTGGGAGATCTAAGTCTGACTCAACACATTATTTAATAATGCATTTCAAGCATGGCATGCTCTACACATGACATTACAATGTTAGAAAAAAAAAACTTGTAACAAGCAGCATCAAGGCACATGTAATTGCTCATTGTACTGGAGTAATATTGTGAGGAAACAAAGACGTACAACCGCTCATGTGGCATCCAAGAGCTGCTCCCAAGATTGAGAGGAATATGGCTTGTCTCATAAAAGGCACACAAATGCTTTGACAAATGTTTGCTCTCTCAGATCTTGCGGATTCTCACTGTGCTGATGGTTTTCTCTCTCGTCACCAATCAGATTCTCTAACAGCCTGCACCCATCCAGCAGACCCCCAACCGAGAGCGCTGACAATGGGCATCTGGCACTGTAGACTCCTATCCCAGTGCCTAGTGACTGACGATGGCAGCAACAACCCATACACACACACCTGTTATTACACATGTGTGTATAGCAAAAATAGAAAGAAAAGAAAAAACTGTTCTAACACATCTACTGTTAACAGACAAATGTAAATACAATATGCTACACATTGGAACATACATCTCTGATCTTACAATGATCAATTTTGCCTCCTCAGGAAATTGTTTGGCACGTTATGAAATATCTTATTTTAAAGCTATTCAACTACTTATTTTGATATGATACAGTATTCATTCATTATCTGAGCTACTAATGCTAACCAGGGTTGCAGGAGTTGCTGGAGTCTATCCCATCAGAGAAACATCCTGGACAGGTTGCCAGTTCGACCTAGACTCGCACCTAGGACCAGTTTAGCATCTCCAGTTCACTTGATGCATTTCTTTGGAATGTGGGAGGAAACCGGATAACCCAGCAGAAACTAATGTAGACACAGGGACAGCATAAAACATTTTTACACTTGCAGATTTTATTTTGGTTCAAAAAGAAGCCCATACACTTTATCCATCTGTAACATGCCAAAATCAATGTCATGTCATAATCAAAATATCACTTTCAGAGGGATACTTTATGATGCATAGCTGCCTTTTTACAATCTACATGTTAACATAAATAAAATGAACTGTTAGTATTGTTTTTTTTACCTTATTTTCCTGCAAATTTGAAGAAAAACAAAGTGCCACTGTTTATTAGTTACAAATATATGTCTGGGTTACACGACTCCATATCAGCAGCCCCGTTTACGTGTTCACTAGACGATAGACATTTCTGAACCACATCAATGGCTCCCAAATGGGAGTTGGCACCAATCCAGCTCATAGTGATTGACAGCATCTCATTATTTTCAAACAACTGTGTGGCTGTGTTAACAAGTTACTGCTGTTACAGAATAAGCAGTTTTGATGAGAAAAACACCTATTGCCTGTGACATCTAGAGCAATCATAATTACAGGATAAGGTAGAAGACTAACATTACATTGCACTGATGTTGTTACAGATGCAAAGGGCAAGTTCTGCACCACACTTTTTATGTATCGCTTGATATTTGTGCTTTCTCTGTTGAAATGTGTTTTCTGAGTTAGGCTAGTGAGAGACAGTGTTGGGTGAGTATGCTCAGTGAACGATATAACAAAATATATTCTGCTTACTGGTTAAAGAGCACAACAAATAATGCAGGGACCACAGTGGACTTCCCTGGTGAACTGGTCCATGTGGCATAATAGATGCTGTTCCATTGGCAGATATCAAATGTGATTTGCCTATATTGCTCAAATGAACATCACAGATGAAATCATTACTTAGATATTGTGTTTTGCTTGACATTGCGCTGCTGTGCTTCCGTGTGGACATGCTGTAGTAATCAGGAAAGAATCAGTTTAATAGGTGAATAGCACAGTTTACACATCTGCTGGTAGCCAGTAACTTTTAAATAAATTCTGTGATCGCTGTCCCTAAAGAAAAATTATGTGAACAACAAGGGGTAATTGGAATATAAAGCAGGAAGATATCATAGTACACATATACACATACAGTATATACTCACATACAGACATATACAAACATGCCTATACACTTTGTATTGTAAGGTAACAATGACAGAATCAGAGCAGAGATGCCTGGCAATCCTTCGCGTGTTGTATTTCTTTTCTTTCAGAAATGGGCCCTTGTAAATAATGAGTTATACACCACTGCAGCATATTTTCTAACACCCACAGTTTCCTGAAGTTATGTACCTGACATAGCCTACGCCAGGGGTTCACAAACTTTTTGAGCTTTTGTTCAGAATTGTTCATGAGACCACCATTCCTTGAAAACTGCATCGGCTTACCCCCCAACCACCCAGCACCCTGCCTGTCTTAGCTCAGGCTCTCAGAGAACCAGACAGGCTGGTGTGCCTGAATGCAATGCCACAGCACACTGACATTTTGATGTAGACATCAGAACTACCTCCAGCCTTCCTGAAGTCACTTTATCATGCCCAAGTTTTCTACGGTTGTTTGAACCGATATCATCAGTTGTGCCTAAACCTTCCAGTTCATGATGCTTTAAAGAACCATATATAGAAATGAGATATGTGAGTGTGAAGAACAAAGCCAAAGGAGATCCACACAAAGAACCTCAATACAAGCCCAGAAGCATTCATGTATCAAACTGGGGTCCTGGCTTCAGGTTTTTGTTTTATTTAATGTATAATTTAAAAGAGTTTAATTTTGTTTGGCTTCTGTAACAGCCAATAGAACAGTGATATGCTTGAGCACACTGACATACATGCACATGAATGCTGTGCCTGCATGTAATCCTATCTTTGTTATGATGATAACAGAAAGGAGTGCAGGCCACAGACCCAAGCAATGTGACACCCTCACTGAACACCCATGTTATAGTAATGTAATGTTGATTTATGGCAGTACACACCACCCTGTAGTCTGCATTTAACAATAATCTTCACATTTGATGACAATTTTCTTTTCATTCTCATCTTAGACAAAAAAAGAAATGCATAACAAGCCTAAAGTGCAGACCCTTTCCTTTAAACTTCCTAATGTGCTCATTTTCATTAAAATAAGACGGTTATCTTGTGTTATGCAGACATTCCACCTTATCTTAGCCCAAGCCATTTGCTGTTAATAGAATCTAGCTATTTTCAATCCATATCTGAAAATGTTTGCAGTACAGCATTATCAAATTCAATTTCAAGGAAGATGGCAATGGCTTTTAAGTCTCTGTATTTCAAAGCAGCTCTCAGCTACAGCCACCGAAGTGAGTGTGAGGCTCCAGGCCATTAACCCACAGTATGACAGCTGACAGAGAATGGACATTACCAATTATAGCCATAAGTAGATAAGGCTTGACACTTCTCTTTTCTTCACAGATACAACCCCCCCTACCCCCTCTATGTGTCTTAATCTCTGATGACATTTCCACAGTGACTTGTATTGCCCATATGTTCTATAACATAATAAAGTCATCCATATTAGTTTTCTCAACTCTAAATTGACCATCAACAGAAAGACCACTTACACTAACAATCTGAGCAATTAATGAAGGAGGAAAGCATTGACCAAACACATTTAAGACAGTAAAACAAGAGTTCTATTTAGAGATTCTGATATCAGCCAAGAACTAATGGTAGAAAAAGGTTGTACCTCTTAGATGAGGAATTGTAAGATATTATAGGTAGGGTTACTTGTAACTATATGTATATGTGAGATATTATATGATATTTCATGTAAGGTATATAGAGATGTAAAGATGTTTAATGTGGTACCGCAATGATGTGTGCAAAATTTAATTGACATCGGCCAATAGGGGGTGCTACAGAAGATAATTGCTGTATTTCGTCCATGGCCTGTACATTTCAAACCTGTCTAACTCATTATCCATTCAAGATAAAATAATGAAACTTGCAGGACATGGTCAGTCTGCTCATTGTTAAACTTTGATACACCACAATTTGTGGCTTTTGGTAATATCTTCTCTGTGATTTATGCATAAACTGACAAACACTTCAATTATGAGATTTTTTAAACCATGCATCCCGGGTGCAGAAAAATATGTGGAAGGCTTTCACATTTGTGTATTTTAACACCTTGTAAAATTGTTTTTTGTCAAAGAATGGCTAAATAGTAGGCAAAAAGGCATGTATGATAATTACACACATCAGAATCAGAATCTTATTTATTTGCCAAGTATATGTGTCCATATACAGTGAATTTGGTTCCGGCTGATGGTGTCTCTCAAGCACACCCGTAAACAACACACAACAATATATGCAATTAAAAAAACACAACAATATAAACATTCTTAATCTTATTTACAGAAAAATATAGAATTATATAGAATTACAGTGTTGATTAAACAGAGTGTACATAAAACAACAGAACGATACTTTTGGGCTTTCAAGGCACATGTGTCTCAAAATGAACATGTTTATAATATAAATATGTTGTCATCATCACAATAAGCAAACCATATTTGTGGCTATTGCCTTTAATGGGTGTAACTACTGATATCACTCCAGTGTCACTAGGTGTCTTCTTAGAGCTACTTAATTGCTACTTGTTACTTGCTACTAATTTTTTGGTACCATATATTCAGTCAATTTCTGCAAAAACCAAAAACATATGAAAACTTGTCTCTGTGCGGCAACAATTCAGTGATGCCATTTGGATGACTGAGCACAAATAGCTTGGACCCCACTCATTGCCGTTTATGGCTGTATTTATTATTGTTGTTTTTTTGTATTAAGGGAAATAAATATATGTTTTGAAATGTTAAAGTAGTATATACTTTGAAGGTAAATCAATAAGACTCAATATGTAAAGCTTTTAACAATATATTCACCCATCCTCGTAACTTTGTTAAACATGTAAATGTAAATCCAAATCAAACACTTATGAGAAGGCCTGCAATCTTGTTGCTCTGAAATTTGGATTTGCATCTTTGTTGAGGCAGGCTAAAATGTAACCAGAAGCTAATATGCAACTCTTTGTCTTTTGGGAACACCCATTATTCAATCTTCTGTTCTATCCAGTCTACACATGCATGGTTCTTGCACTATATAGTACTATATTCAAAAACATGATGCAGCAAATCACTGCTGTTGTGATAGCTCGTGAATGTGCATCTAAATAACTCCATTATTCACCGTGTATTAATATACACCACTTGTAACTTCGTGGGGCATTTTAGCAAAAAGCACAGAAAATCCCAATGTTGTTGCTGCATACAACTCATCGCACTAAAGTGGCCTGTTAGACAACAACAGCTGCTGCCTTGTTAACAGTGTATTCCAATCCTGGTCCTGAAGGCATGCACATTTAGTGCTTTCCCTTCTGCAAGATACCCATCACAACTCATGGTTGAGTTGTTAATTGTTGATAAGTTGGATCAGGTGTGTTGGAAGGTGTGAAAATATTCCTGTATGAAGGTAGTGTATCTCTGCTTACATTCTAAAAAACAGAAATAAGTTAAATATTTATTATTTTTTCGCTGGCCTGTGAACATGACTCGTTTGAGCAGAGCAGGGGTTTGGCTGATTCAGTGCTGGCGTCTGTAAGAATGCCAGATAAACAGAATCTCTCCTTTCATCACAGTCCTGTGTTGCTGCTCCCCCTGGCTTGCACCCAAGACTTGTCCCTGTGATCGCCCATCTTTTTGAGTTTAATCAGTGCCATATTAGCACAGGATCTAGTGGTATTAATTGTGTGCAACACCAACATGCTAGTCTACCCTTAGGGTCAAGCTGAAGGAGGGAGGTAATGTTGGCAGGACTCCATTTAAATGCTCTGGGGATTTGCAGGCAACAGGTGGAACATTTATGGGGCAATGAAAAACCCAGAGGTGCACAGATTTAGATTTAACTCTATGGACGGAGACAGAGAAAGGAGTGAACGAACGCAATCAGACAGAAGAGCATGGGAGGAATTGAACATCACCTGTGGAGTCAGGAGAGGGGCACGACTAGTGGTGAGGGGTAAAGAGAAGACGTGTAAAAATGGATTGCACCAGGATGAATAGCTGTTGGTGACTCCCACTGCAATATCTAGGGAAGAAAAATGAAACACTTTGACTGTAGCTGTAAATAGAGACATCTCAGTTATTCAATCCCCCTCCTTCTCAGTGTAACCCTGGCAGACCACATGATGCACAGAAAATACCTTGGAGGCCAACCCACAAACACCACTCCCTCAAAAGGATACTCCTCTGATCACACTTCCAGCTGGGCAAAAGAGTCATCGGAATTTGGCCGGAATCACGCTCAAGGTGCCTAAGGCTTAATATAACCTGATCTGTAACTAAAGCATGTTTGCACATCTCAGCTGTCCACGTGATCCAGGAGACCTCAGAGGAACTCACATATATCTGCATGTGGTCATGAGAAAAAAATTAATTACAGAAGTGAACCTTGTAAGGGGGAAAGATCAACACAACATTACATCCTTAAACACAAAAGTGCCAAAACATAACATCAAGCCATAACAATGAAACCATAACTTGTCTGATGCAATCCCACAGAAGTGCTACAGTAGCACAATTGTTGAAAGTGCTGGCTAGGGCATTACAGTGTCAGAGCACAGAGTGCATTGTACCTTGCTGCATATGGGGCTGTGTAGTGGTTGACCATGCTAACTCTGCCTACAATGGTCATGTGAGCATCAGAACCATAAAGCACTGGAAGGGGACAAACTGGCTTTTACATAATGGGGAAGGATGGTAGCAAATGTGTACATGTGTGTGTGTGTGTGTGTGTGTGTGTGTGTGTGTATCAGGGGTGTTGGAGGCATTTTTAATATGAGGGGGACACATGGGGGCAGGGTTTGGGTGTGTGGTGGGGTTTGGGGCGTGGTTAAGGTGGGTGGATCAGTAGGTTGCTGCGTCCAAACAAATAATGATTAAATGTGAGGGGGATGGCTGAATAGCGACAATGCTTATCTTATAATTGGTTTGTATGTGTGTGACTTACATGGAGATGTGGCATCTGGGTACACTATGGGAAGAAGGCACATTCATGGAGGCAGACATTTCTCAGACCTCCATCCCATCAAGTATTTGTGGGACGTGCTGGACAACATTGCCTTACCCATTATAAAATGGTCTTCAGGGGTCTCAGAGTGTCAGAGCTGTTTTGGTGGCATGAGGGGACCTGCATAATATATGGCAGATAGTTTTAATTTTATGGCTGATCAATGTAGACCCAAGCCAAGAACCACTTGAGAACTTTTATTTTTAACAGTGTAGATGGGGTTTCTCTCACACTCATCTACTGCTACTCATTTAGCCAGAGGAATGCAGCAAATAGACTCTTGAGCTTGACGCTGGAATGTGTGAACCAGCCTTTGCAGTGTAAATAGCCACCAAGAGCAGACAAACTCAGATTCAACTGCAGTGCAGCAGTTAAAGCAACTTTAAACAACAGAACCCTTGAGCTTAAGTAAAGGTGTCTGTTTCAGTTTACAAATGTACATTAGTAATTAAAAACTGACAACAGCATTTCATATAACCTCTACCCTCATAACCTGAAGACACATCATCCTTTTTACATGCCGCATGCTCATCTGTCAAGCTGTGCCAGACAATGATTGCACTTTTATTTATAGAGCATCATGGGGCATTCACAGACTTGGAAATGAATATTCACATAGGAATTCAGACTTAATGATTTCTTCGAGACACAGCGATTCATTTTAATTGCTGTTGTTTTCAACACTTCTTCTCCTGCCACAGTTTTTAGTATTTACACAACATGCATGCTGTCCATCCTGGCAGTTCTTGACACTGAATGCTTTCTGAATGATGCCGTGGCACTTTACCCGACATGTCGGTCACAACGCTTTGATGGCCAGCCACTTACTGCCAAAGCCTGTGTCTGGAGTCCAGCTGGAATCCTTTCATTTCGCACGCCTCCACTGCTAATCCAAACACAAGCAGCCACATTCACACATATACACGTGAAAGGACAACATGACTGACACTCGATATGTTTATGGCACAGTGTGATTTATATCATGTCGTTGTCATAAGATAGAGATGATAAATCAACATGAATTAAAGGCACATTCTCTGCAAATAAACAAAAACGTGAATTAGACTTGTCCCCAGCCTTAAACCAAACTTGGGCCCTAGAACAGGGAATAACCAAACAAACAACCAAATAAATCAAATGAGTCCATGTTCCAAATAGTGTTTTTTCCTCGTTTTATTATTCGGAACAAATTTGTTATTCCACGATGACAGCTAGACTTGGCCACAAGCCGTGCTCATTCATTTCTGTTATGGTTCACACGGCACTCATCTAAGAACTGAGCCAATCCACCCAGCCACATGGTATCATCTGGCTAGCCATCAGTGGCAACCTTCAGTTTTAGGAATTCACAGTCTGCAGTGTTAAACAAGAGCAATATCACACAACAACCACAGCGTCACAATGAATAACGTCCTCAAACACACACAGGCACTGCAGTGAGAGTTTGATAAAGAAAGCTGTTCATTTAGAAGAGTTCATTCATTTTGTCACAGACAGCGTTAATTTATTGCAGGCAGCCCAGCTAATCTAACCCATGTCTCACATTTGACCTGTATTTGAAAATGTGTGTTTCTGTTTAATTATATTAACCGTAAAAGTCATTTTTATGAAAGACAGAAGATAATAACTAGAGGCTTCTTGTCAGTATCCATTACATGGTCTTATAGTGATAAAAATTAATATTAGGGCTAAACAGTGCAAATCTAAAACATATATGAAATGATTATACGAAGTTAAACGACATATAATGAATTCTAAGGCAGATCCAAGCATGAATACAATGTGTAGTATACTAAGGAGAGTATACTCACATTCTGCTATCCTAACACTGATAAAATCTATCTTGGCAGGATATTATTATATATATTTGATAGGATTTTATATTATTAATTATATTAAATTGACATAATAACATTGCCATTGTGGCACTTATGTTACTATTTATTTTAAACATTGTTTTAAGTTATTAGCGGATTATTTTAATTTCTTAAAGTCTGCTAAATGAATAAGAACATTTCCTGACCTAAAATTATTTAAAATAAATAAAAAGCAAAACAAAAATGGTTAAACAATATGTAATATTTCTACAATAAACAACATTGACTACATTTAAAATTACTTCAATTTGCATTATATTATTTTTGCAGTGGAAATGTGTGACGGGCCAATGAAATACAACAGAGGATGTAGGAAGATGCATGAAACCTATATGCAACATTTTAGCAAAAACATTTCAGATTGTCACAAAATGCTTTCGATTGGTCTGTGAGTGTAGTGTATTTGTGTGTGTGTGTCTCCCAGCCAGACTGAGTTTCCTTAAAAAGAACACAGTGATCATCTGGGCATGTTTTCAAAATTCCAAGTCAGATTTACAACAGCAATATAACAGCTTTGATCCAATCATTCTATGAGACAGAGGCAGAGAGACAAAGGATACATTCATTATAAGCATGTGTGGGGTGTTAATACATTCAGATTACCCTAATGTAAGGGCGTATGCGACAAACACTTCCCACCTTTCAGTAACCTTTCTGCAGCCAGTCGTTTAACGAGGCCACAGAAATAGTTGCTGATTTACATTCTGTCCTGGGCTGTGTTCAGCGTGAGTCTCTGTGGCATAGCTGCCGTGATGCCGCTGTAAATCAGATGTCTGGGCTGAGGAGTTAGTGACCTTGTGTTTGAGATTACTTGTGGACCAACCACTTACATTCAGAGTTATGCACCAAGGAACCCCTCCAGCACATCTCACATTTCATTTGTTAATAGCTTCAAAGACTACTGTAATCGTTACCATAAATATATTGTATGGAAAAATGTGAATCAAGCCAGTTAGCAGTATAAAAGTCACTAAATCATAGTACAGTTTACACAAGGTTTTAAAAGTTTATTTAACAATAACTCAAGCCATGTATTCACATGCTTTGAAATATATGTGACCCGATCTGGCAAAATGAATTGGTCAAAGCTATATCTTAAAAGATTGTTTGAATTATGGTATTCCAGCACCATTTTCCAACTGAAAAACCGAGAAAATTGCACTTAAAGATTTTCCATGATTCTGCCATGTACCCGTTTTGCCCCCGGGCGTGTGCACGGCAGGACCGTGATTTACAGCATTTCGATAGGTTTACTAAGATCAGGGATTGACGTTTTAACACCATATTTGGACAGCTGAGATCGAGGCGCTTCAGAGGATACCTGGAACACAGGGAAAGCCTTGGTTGAAATGAGCAAAAACAGCTAATTTAATAGCCATTTAAGAACATTTTCACAGTTATTTCCATGTTAAAACTTTGGGAGATTAATTTTGAAGACCTTTTCTTTCATATAAATCCAAAAAAGAAAATTTGACATTTTTGAAGTTTTACCCACTTCCGACTCATTACGGCAGATCGAGTCACATATTGAAATAACATTGGATTCAGATTTTATATGTGTCTGCCTTTAACCAGCACGGTGTGTGTGTGTGTGTGCATGTGTGAGAGAGCATGAACAGTGTCGATGAACAATGTGGATGAATTTGTGAAATGTTTAGC
>JBBMFX010512074.1:0-16715 GCA_037832545.1 Rhabdalestes septentrionalis
TGTGTTTGTGTGTGTATCTATATTACATATATATATATTACAGTGAACCTCTTCAACTTGAGCTCTGGGATGTTTGTGTGAATTCCACTAGCTTTTGTCCTGTTTACTGTGGTGACCTAAAAGTGAGTCCCAGGGCTACGTCATCCCTCCATCCCTTTGGTTTCCTACCCTTTCAACACTGTTTTGCTCCGTGATCCTCACCGTTCTGTGGCAAGGCTTTTTCAGAGGGATGCCATGCCCAGTATTCCGAGTTCATTGTTGCTCTATTAATAGTGCAGGGTGGGATAGTGTGTGAGCCGGCAGCTGGCGGGAAGGAAATGGGCCTGGAGAGGAGCAGGATTATTGGGAGAGAGCAGAGGGGGTCACTTGCCAGAGTCTGGAATTAGGGAATCTCGGAATTGCAGGACGCTGTGAATGAAAGGATTTGGGATGATTTAGGCAGGAGTTGCGCAGCCGAGTGAACTGAACCTTGATCTTGACACTGTTGGGATGATAGTAATCATGGTGGTGGGGTGTGTTTGTGTATGTGTGTGTGTGTGAGTGTGTACAAAAACATGCCTGCTTAAACTCCCACACTCAAATATGACCAACAGTTGTCCATCCACTAATCCTTAATCTTCCACAGATCACTGTGATATGAGAGAGCCTGAGAGTGCACGCCACAGTGGAATCTTACTGGACTGTGCCCAGCATGCACACAATATAAGGATGTGAAAACCTGTCAATACTTTGGTCTGAAGTAGACAATACAAATGCATCAGTCTTGCAACATTAACTTCATTAATATTATATGTAATGAACTATGCGAAAAATTCTATTCAAAGTTAAATCATATGCAATTTCCAAATGTAAAAATATTCTATATACCTCGACTGTGTGAACAGTTACTGCTGTGACAGCTATGTATTCAGTATATTTAAAAATAATAATAACATAAGGTCATCCAAAAAAATGAAATTGCATTTAATTGTGGTAAAATGTGAGACTTCACAATGCTTTGGCTTGGTTCTTAAATTATTATTTAACATAACATATAACAAAATGTAAAGGGGATTTATATCAGAATCACTTTATTAGTCAAGTACCCATGCATGTATGAGGTATTGATATATGTATGAGTTTGATATATGTGATGGGAGTCAGTGTAGATACTAGATGTATGAATGTAAAAATGCCCTAAAATAAAAAGAAAGCAACTTGGAATAGATGCATGAATGATGTTCCATAGGTTAAAGCATAATAGTAATGACTTCTAATTAAATCAGTACTTGTCTAGGAAGTGTTTTAAAATCAGTATTCACTTTTGCAAAGACAAAAATTTCTGCTAAAGCCTGAGTTGACTGATAAATCAGTGTAATAAGAAACATACAAGCATTTTACTCTGGAAGCCATTTTACCTGTCTACAATCCTAAATGCCCCATTTGCACATTTTAACTGTATACAACCCTAAATATGTGTAGAACAGTATTCAAATGACATTACTTATATATGTAGTCAAGACAAGACAGCTTCCTCTAAGTAATATGAATGAGTCAGAATTCCTGCAAACATTTCTGCAGAGAGCAGTGAGTAGTTGCTGATATAATCACCATCTTCTACCACAGACAGACAAATAGGGTCATTCCTGACCGGGTCATTTCTTTGACTTCTCTGTTGTTCTTCCCTAAAGTAGCAGCATCCTGCCTGCCTCTTCCTTTTGGTTTTACGCCGGTGTATGTACTCTGGCATTATCCGGCGTTGACTTTGACTGTGGAATGTTAACCATCCTGTCCTTTTCCCAACACCCAATTTCTCGCCTGGAAACCTCTCATTCTGCTGTCTGTCAGATTTCTCCCTGATAGACCCTCCTCTTTAAAATGTTTCACGAGCATTCTCATGTTTCTTCTATACCCCCGGACCTGAATACCTCAAAAAGAAAGGCATCCCACCAGGGTCTTTGAGGGGCATGGTATTCAAAAGTGAGCTGTGTTTTAAAATCAGTAACCAAATGAACAGTTCAGAAAGTGTGAAACATACCAGCTTTTCAAACCAAATGGATATTATCTTGATTTTTCTGTACTGTGTGTCTTTTTTTTTTTGGTGTAATCTCAAAGTTTTCTATGTCTTGTTTTTTTCTCTCTCCTTTTTATGTATAACACTTAAGTTTTTTTCAGAGAAAGGCATTGTATATACAAACATTCTTACTAAACTTCTCACAAGTTAGTTAGACAATCTAAGGTAAACAAAACAATATTAATGACTTATCCAATCTCTGCCAATAAATGTATTTTTCATAGCAGATTTTGTAAGGTTAGAGAATCTTCACAGGATGTTGGTTAAAAAAAAATATGAAGACAACAACTCAGGAACACAGTCATAACAATCTTTCATACTATAGAAATTACCTAGAAGCACAAGTAACCACCTGCAAACCATAACAACACCATGGCATTCCATAGCAATTATCTAGCAACAGTAGTAACCACCTGGGATGCTAAAGCAAGGCTGTAGCAACTAGCAACAGCCTGGCAACCTCAAAAGTTATCATAGCAATCATATAGCAATAACCCAACAATCACTTGCTACACCATGACAAACACCTTACAACAATACAGCAACCTATGGGATACAAAAGCAATCACCTGGGACATCCTGATAACCTGGCAAAACCATAGCAACCACCTAGGAGCTGTGAAATCACTCTGGAAAGGCACTTTTTAGCTTGGATAGATTTTTTTCATGTAAATAACGTTAGTATTGTAGTACATTCAACCTGTTTTCAACCTTCTGAGCTTCCATATAGTCCAGCTGGTTAGCACAATGTGTTCATCTGGAAACTGTGTGTTACATACTGAATTTTCTTTCCCACACAAATTCATTAGGCTAGTTAAAATTGTTGCTAACGTTCTGTAAAGCTTCTCAAAACTCACAACAGTTGCTACAAAAGAATGCATCTGTGGGCAGACCAGGCCAGTTGGCAGCCTTCTCTGCTTAAGGGATGCCGTATGGTGGAAGTGTTAAAGCACTGAATGTAAGACATTTCATTTGAAGGATGTGTGAACCAATGATGTGCACAACAGTAATATTGCTGTTAACTTATCCATTCTGTTTCTCAGCAACCCCAGTTTAAATCTCAATCACCTCAGACCTAACTTTCTTACTGAGTATCGGCACTGTCTCTTGGTTCAGGTTGTATCTGAGCTTAGGAGTATTTTGGACTCTTACCTTTTTATAAGATAAGATAAAATAACAATTTTGGGGGGAAATGTGCATTGTTTCAGCAGCAAAATGGACAGAACAGAAGAGATAGCCAAACGAATAAAACACTACACAGCACAACAGTGTAATATTAAACATCAACTATACAAATAATATCTCAACATAAATGTTTAATTTATATATGTTACACTAGATAACTGTCCATTTGCTGTATGCTGACTTAAAAGTTGGCTAAATGCTGAAATGTAAATGTAAGCAAATGCTCCAGGATGAAAAAATAAGAGAAGAAACTGGACTATCTCTTCAGAACTCTGGACATTTGTCCACTGTCTTGTAGTGTTTTTGGAGCCGGTACTTTTTCCTTTTTACTGTGTCCTTTTCTATTAGTACCAATTGGGGAACAAGAAGACAATCTTTATTTTAATGATTGGACATCACTGAAAAAGCACTTATGATGGAAATATTGTTTCTATTGGAACATTTTTCAGTTCAGGGCGTCTGGAGCTTTCCACTCATCACAGCCATGCAGTACAAGCACCAAAGCAGTGCACAAAGAAACACATATCTTCCACTGAATACAATAGAAAATGCCACCTCAGTCTGCAAAAACATGTTCAGTGTGGCCTCCACTAAGGCCTGAAATATTTGATCTAACAGATCATCTTACCTCCTGGCCAAACTGGAACCAGCAGCAACAGGTGGGAGCATAACATGACAGATGGATCATATTCTTATGTTTTTTACATTATGAATCTTTTATGAATAGACTAATGTCAATCCACAGCTGAACTTTAAGCACTGATGATCTAAACTCATGGTCTTTATATGAAGCCTTCTGTTGAAATGAATAACACTCCAGTCTTACACTCAACTATGACAGATCTATGGTCATCAGTGCTGTTCCTGGAGATCCTTCCTGCTGGGTTCAGCTCCAGCTGGTAAAAGGGTGTCTGAAAAAACACTGATTAGTTGTAGCAGGTGCAGTCATCAGGGTCCGAACTAAATTTTATAGGAAGGGGGTAGACCAGAAGCAGGTTGGTGTTCACTGGACAGGATGTTTTTGTTGGAAGAAAGGGATTGTTCTTTTGTTAGGAGAGAATATGTTTGTAGCTTTAGCTGTGTGTTTGTGTGTGTGTTTATTATTGCTACTGGATGCTGATTGTCCTCTGCTCATTAAGAAGGATCTGTTGGTCATTTCATCCTCTCGTGGGTTATTAGGACTCTGTTAGAGCTGAAGAGACACACTGGCCTATTGTGACAGGCTGATCATTAGAGGCCTGAATCACTCGCTCCCACTCTGTGGTCACTGATCACATGCTTTTCTATTTGTCATGTGCCAGATAACTTGGGTCATGGGAGAACAAAGAAGAGGAGACAGTGATTCTCCTCAAGGTTTTCCTTTTAATTTTATTCACTGTTGAACTGAATAGCAAACATTGTACCATTTATTTCTCATATATAACCCTATTCAAATACCTGAGAAAATTTAAACCCCCGTTAGCCGAGCAGAATATACTTTTAAAAATAGTTCTTCTTCTTCTATTTTCAACTTCTCCTTTCTCATTCCAACTCCCTGTCCTCCTTCCCCCTATCCATGAACCTCCTACTAGGCCTGCCTCTTCTCCTCATCCATGCAGCTCCATCCTCAGCATCCTTCTCACAACATACTCAGAGTCTCTCCTCAGCAGCTCCAAACCAGCACAATCTCCCTCTCTGACTTTACATCCAGAAGAGCCAACTCAAGCTGCATTTTTTGTATACAAATAACATTAATACAGCAAATGGTGATGTTATGCATATCTATGTATTTGCTTAATCATTCCCAGACATCTACTATCGGAAGCCCAAGTGTTACATTGGCGTTCTCCTCAAATAACATTTCATTTGAATAAATCAGGAGCAGTCGATGGAATTTTACTAATCCAAACATGTGTTCTTCTAACCAGCCCACTTCGGCACAGTACTGTATGGATTGTTTATAGCAATGTTTACAGCTTTATGTATTGTTTATAGTAATGACTAGATGACAGCAGATCTTGAGGGTGCTTTGGTCCAGTCCCACAGAACAGTTACTGTAACACAGACTGCTGAAAGTGTTCATGGTGTCTATGATGGAAAGGTGTCAGAACACACAGTGCTTCACATCCTGCTGCGTATGAGGCTGCATTGCTACACGCCAGTCAGAGTGGTTTTACCAAAAGCTTGAAACTAGAGCACCAAAGCTGTGTTGCTCTGGTTTAAAACTGAAAAACTTAAAGCTTAAACACATCTCAAACTGCTCCTTTTTGATACCTCAGTATTTTAGTACATTTGAATTAAGTAGCTTAGAAAAGCTGGGCTGCAGACCTTTATGCTGTGTCTTCATTTCACTCTCTAAAAGGCCTCTGTGCTTTACCTGGCCGTGCATTGCCTCAGTACAGTTCACATAGTGCTACTCAGTTAAACACTTCTAAACATGAAGTCCATTTTTCCACTGGTTTTGTATGAGTTTAATGGAACAAATTTTTAAACTACAAATTTTTCATGGGCTCATTCTGGATTAAATGTGATGCTGTAATGGTAGACTACTGAGGGGCACTCAATAGTGCACAGTGACATTAAACAGTGCTGGAAGTCATGGCTGTGCACACTTTTATCAAAAGCAAGGGTTTCAAACTTAAATCCTTATATTGACACAAAGATGAAGTGAAACACCTCCTGCCAAGTAGTGTGCCTTGTAGAAAACCACAGGGCTAAACCTCCCAAAAATATATTACAAAAATTGTAGGCATACATAGGTCATCTTTTGGAGAGAATGCTCACCCCAGCACCGGCAATCCAAACCCTGACTTCCCAGAAATACCTCACATCACATCAGCATGCTTATATGAATTATATGAGAAAGGGATATCACAAATTACACATAAGCCCTGACAACATTAACAATGAGGGGGAAAATGACGAAGAGCCGAGACAAAGAGCAGCTTTAAGACAAAATTACACGATTTAACATTACCGTGAAATTTCACTTCTTCTTCTTCATCTGATCTGTGTCTGTTTTCTGATTTCCAAAAGAGTTCTGCAGTGTGGAACGAAGACAGAACTGCTGTGTGTAAAATTCTGTTACACTCATGGCCGCAAAGAACCACAGGGGGCAAGTGGGGCATTTGACTCATTTCTTTTTGAAGTACTGGGATGATGCCTCATAACTTTTTGATTGAGTTTAGCCCACTTGTTCAAAACACAAAAAATCACTCTGACTTGCCTCAAAGATCTCTTCTGCCTTGCTAGAATGTGAAGTTTCTTAAAGATCTTAACAATGAACCACTTTACAATAACAGTATCCACAATATCCTTATGAAACATTTATAATGGATTTATATTCCACTTGTTTTTTAGGTTGTAGAGTGTTTATAAATCATTAATAAACAGTTATAAACAAGTAAGCACAGTCACACATTGATATGGGCTCACTATTTGGAAGGTATCAGATCTTGTTAGTTGCTGAGCTAACCTTGTCTCTTTCTCAAGCTGAATGTAAGTATGTTCACTTCGTCAGGTATCTGTTAACATGTTACTAATATTAAAACGCCAATATTAACACAGAGCAGTGTGTTAGTAGATGACCAAAGTACATTTTTTTACTGCCAAATATGTCACTATAGGTCCAAGGGAGTGTAATATTTGTAATATTTTGAAGGTTAGCGTGTTAGAATTGTGCTTACATAAAAGGGAATCAAGCACCCCCAGAACCAAATCTCCATCTAGAACCTTCAAAATGGCTGTTGCTGGATCTTGTGCTTTTGTCTTCCTCTAAGTAGGGTGTCCAAGTAGGACGCAAAGTCCCCCGAATCTTAATTTAGTACCAAAAAAACGAAAGCTGTTGGCGTCCCAAAAAGTGTGAAATGCATCCGCTGCTGGAGATCCATGATTGTTCACAGTTGTCATAGCTGTGAGCGTGATGCCAAAAAATGCTCTTATTGTTGAGATGTGTCATGTCGTTACTGTCAGTCCATACACAACCCACCACACACACACACATATCTCTCTTACACACACACACACATACACACACTCACATACGCACAAACAATGAGTTCATGTCTCTTAGACGAAAACAGGAAGAGGCAGTCAGAGAATTATCCACAGCCTAAACCTCTGCACTCCCTAACACATGCCTGTGAGTCAGTTATGAGCAGAGAGCGGTTCTGTGGCGTAGTGTGTCCCATTGTTTCTTTCACACTACGTTTCTGCTGTAAATTGGATGAAAGTAAATTGGATCCGGCCACCACTGTTTGCTGTATGTCTATTTCGGACACAAAAATGACACAATAGTGAAGGAAATGGTAATATATGGAGAACCATGAATGTTTTCTTTGTATGTTTCAGTGGTGCCTCTCGATGATGTAAAACCTGCTATAAATGGTTCTTTATGAAACCAAAAAGGGTTCCTTGGACCTTTTTTGAATATTTTAGAACCCTTTTTGCTGCATGGTACCAAAGCATTTTAAATTACTTGATCAGAGATGATAGATTATGTTGCCAGTATTTTTGTTTGTTTACTTAAGGAGACTACTGTGTAAAAGTCTCATGCAGACTGTTTAAAGCCATGTTTCCCAGTGTGTGATTAAGTGTCTTTCTGCTAGCAAAGTTAACATTGGAATAAATACAAGCAAACACTAAAGCAGTAAAAAGTATCAAGATTTGTTCTGTCTGTAAAAAGTAGTTGATATTGTGTGAGCTGGGGAGAAGAACACAGGTTCGGTTCCAGATTCCTCTTCGGTTCTTCCAGTCATTTGCTTATGTAAAATTTCATAAGCTGTCAATGATTTAATTTAAAGAGGGGCTGATGGAGTCAAACCAAGTTTCTGATGGAAATCATAAGTAATAATAGACTTTCACAAGCAACAAATTAATTTATTGTACATAAAAGTATGATTTACTTTATGTGTTCTTTGTATTTACTAGTTCTAGTTTTATTTAGTATATTTGGTAATATTAATGTGAAAAAAGCACATTTTTAAATAGTATTTTTTGCAGGTACCTACAATTTTTCACAATTTTGTACCTGATTTTGACAACAACTGTAACAGTTAAACAAGAAACCTCAAACTTCTGTTCAAATCAGACTTTAAATTCTAACACAAACCCATTACATTCAGTCTCACCTCAAACCAACAGTATATAAACGTGAATGCAGCTCAACCTGACATTAAATCTTTGGTTCAGCTGAACAATAATCAACTGAACTATGACATCCAAACTAAAGTTGAAAATTTCTACCCCAACCTGATGGAAAACTGACAAAATTATGACCAAACCCTTGATAAACTCTGATGAGTATCCAACAGAAAATCTAAATTGAATTCTGTCAGAATAAAGCCAGTTTGGGATAGATTTTGGTTGGTTTGCTGTCAGGTTTGGACAGGTGAGCGAGCATCAGAGTACAAGTGGTCTTTTTGGTCTCTGAGGACATCCCTGGTTTATTTTTCTCATATCTATGTCTGCATGCTTATATGAGAAGTTATTTTGGATCAATTCCTCTCTCTGTGATGTGAAGAAGAACATGAAAGGCAATCACAGCTTAAATATATGCAAATAATTCTGCACACACACACATACGCAGACACAAACAAACGTTCACATCAGCAAGAAGTAAACAAGCCACAGATATATAACTTAGGGCAGTGATTTCCAAATTGTGTCACCTGTATCGACAGCTGTTGCATCAGTAGGACTGTGTGGGTGTGTGAGTGTATGATTTTAAATTGTAAATTATACATGTACATATTTTAAATTGCACAGACACAACATACACACATTGTTAAGCCTAACATGTGTCACGGAGATGCAGTTATGAAGATCCACAGGATCAGTTTTAATGGGCCAAGTGAAAAATGGTAATTGACATGGACTTTAGTCCCTGGAATTGCCACTAGAGGGAGCCCTAGGCCTGGTGCCTCCATTCCTTTTGCCTGGAGGGGGCACCTACAACTTTTAATCAATATAATCAATGGCACCTGCAGACTACCCTTCATAAGCAGGACAAGTCTTTGGGTTAGACTTTGGGTGCTCTGGAACACACTTCTGTTTCTCCATGTCCAACTCATGGATCATTTCCCCTTTTGTCTGTGTCACCCAGACCTCCCTCTCTTCTTATTAACTAGTGTTCCATCACCCATCCTTTGTCCCCATTTGGGCACCCTCTTCAACACACTATCAGTAACGAATGCAGCACATTCTCACTTAGGCACACACATCTATTCTCCCTGTTTCTATTTCTCTGAGGGTACTACTTGACCACTCTTTTCAGACCCAACAGTCTGTTCCCTACTGGTTTTTTAAAACCTTTCCTTTCTTCCTCCCTACTCTTTTCAGGCCGTTCCCTCATAAGAGGCATTTGGCTGAGTCACTACCCATATTCCACCTCAGAGGCTCAGTGGTATCACACTTGTGGCAAAGCTTTTTCCATCTAGCTCCCCACTGCAGGTTTGACCTTCAATCATGGGCGGATATTTTTTCCTCAACAACTCATGGCACATTCATGACACTCTGCCAGTCTCTGAACTTGTGTCCATTCCTTAAAATCCCTAATCGGTATGGTGAGGGCATCTTTAAAGACCTCGATTTTAAACATTTACGGAACTGTAGCAACACAAATATAAATATTTATTCATCTAGTTGTTTTTAGTGGTAGAGGTTGATAAATGACAACAGGTGGTAGTGGAGTTTAGGCCAGGCCGCGGGCCAGGCTGGGATTTAATGTTAAAAAACCTTGAAGTGTTAAAATGAAGTGCTGAATCCCTTTTTTTACAGTGAATGTGCAACATGGTGCAGGATTACTTTAGTCCTACAATAATGATGGAAAAATGTTAAATATTACACCTTTCTATATGTTTTTGAACAAAGACAACAGAGAAGGGCTAAAGAGCCACCGACTGCTGAGCTCTGACCCATATGGACCTGCTGGAGTATCCAAAAGAAAATTTGAACCCAAACCTACATACTTGCTCTATTTTTAAGTATTACCATGTAAAACAAAAATATGGGACACACTGCACAAGATGGCACTTGTACAGAGTAAAGACAAAAAGAAATGGGCTAGATCTGGGGTCTATCTGTGCAAGTGTGTGTCTCTACCACATGAAGTTACTCCAGTATATGCAGTTTAATAAAGAACTGCTGGGACTTTGGTACTCCCACAGTGTGTTTTTATCACTGCATCTTTTGTCCTGTGAGTGTCTTATCAGTGCTAATTGTTTTTAAGTGTGCTCAAAAACATTCTGAGCTAAACAGAGGAACATTTTCTGGGTTTTAGGAGAAACCTTTAGAGTTCTTTTAAGAGAAATATGTGAAATGTTTCTATTAAGCACTACTTAGGGTTTCAACATACAAAGCAAACTATCTACAGAGCCATATACATACCATTATTGTAATTGTAAAAAGGGGTTCTTTATGGCAATGCTATGTTTAACCATGACATCACAAGCTTTATATATCCTATATAACCTAATTGGTGTTTGGTGTCCTTCATCTCTAAACCTTGAAGAGCATTATAAGATGGAATCCCTAAAATCTGATTGGCAAACTCCCTCACTCATACTGCGAGTTACTGCGTATTCTTCCGCCATGCAACCCAACTAGTTCACCTATGTAGTCTGTAAGTGCAAGTGGTAGTGGGAGTGGGGATGAGCGCCATAAATTCGAAACATCGTATGTTGAGACTGTTGTAACTCAAAAACCTCCCTTTAACGAATGAATTGTAATGCGTTACTTATGAAAAAAAAATCCAAGACTTTATGTTGTTAAAAGATCCTTTGTCACTGTAACACACAATCACAGTCTGTCGTGTGTAAAATATTATTCTACACTATATGGACAAAAGTATAAGGATGAATGACCATATACCAACAGGGACTTTAATGACATTGCATTCAAATACATAGACATTCATATGGAATTGGTCCCCCTTTGCAGCTATAACAATTTCCACTCTTCTCAGTTGTCTTTCCATGAGATTTCCCACAAGCCCTGGCTCACAGTCTCCATTCCAGTTTTTGTTCCATCTCAAAGGTGTTGGATGGGGTTGAGGTCAGGGCTCTGTGCGGCCAATCAAGTTAATAATAATAATACATTTTATTTATTATTGCCTTTCAAGACTCTCAAGGTCACTTTACACAATTAAAAAATATATACATTAAATTTAAAAGAAATTTTAAATTTTATAATAAATTATATTATAAATATATACTTTGTGTCAAATGCATAGTGTCTTGCTATGCTGACTGTCTGTTATTGGAAAGAAAGGGAAAAAGCCCTTTTCATTGACTGTTTGAGAGTGCAGGCAACATTAATCACCATACAACAGGAAAACCAAAAAGTGTCTCTTCTTTAAAAAATTGACCAAAACTCAAACTCTGATTCCAGACTGTTGACCAAACCTGTTACCATGATGAGACGCTGTTACAGACCAAAGAAACCTCAAAAGCAAGTCTATTTGTGATTAGTGACAGTGCGGTTTGTGGCTGGTGTGTGATGGTTTGGTTTTGTATGACGCTGATTGCTGCCGCAGGCACTTGTTATCTACATTTGCCTTGTCTCCCCAGCGTAAACCCAGAGGAACAAATTTCAGACTCTAAACTGTCTTGGCTGGTCTTGTATGTTTGGGGTGAGGGTGAAACTGTGGACCGTACGAGAGGCTGCTCCTCTATGATCAGTGTTGTTAAAGCCATTTCTGAAGGATTGAGGAGTTTCATAGCAAACAATGTTTAGTCGTTCTGAAGGCGTTTGAGAGCACTGCGGCATCTGAGCTGCGAAAATAGGTCAGAGGATTTGGATTCTGGTTCTGTGTAATTGTTCTGTTTTGGAACGTGTGTATGTCTGTGTGTGTGTATATGCGTGTGTTTGTGTGTCTAACAGCAACAATTTACAACTACACTGACAATTAGTTATGTAGCATGTTGGAGCAAGCTGTATTTTTAAAATTGATACACCAATTTATATTCCTTCTTTCTTCTTCTCCATGTCAGACAACAGGAATGGAATTCAAACCAAGGAGAGAGGGGGGGAGAAAGAGGGAGAATGAGAGAAATAGAGAGAGAAAGAGGGAGAAAGAAAGAGAGGGAGAGAGAGAGAGAGAGAGAGAGAGAAATTTGCTTAATTATTAATTATTTAACAACTAATGTGACATGCAGGCAAAATTCAGGCTCTAATGATGTTTACTTGTTAAGAATAACTTCGCATGCACACTCACACACACAGAGTTGCTTGGGGATATTAATTAGCATCATCAAAGGTCAGCTTGTTAAATTGACCTGGTAAAAGTACACAAGATATTAAATAAGAAACACGTGTGCTGGTGCACACACACATACACACGCACACACACATGCAGGAAACACACAATTAGTTAGACAGCCTCGGTAATGCAGTGTCATACAGCACCTTACTTTTCAGTCTCTATGGCATAAGATCTGATTCTTTTCATGTATCAGCAGTTTCAGATCAACGCAGATTTTTTCAGAGAACCGAACTAATAAATGTTCTCTGAAATCCCCACACTAACACTGCAGATATCCTCTGAATTTGTTTTTTTCTTTTGTGACGTCCGTGTCTTGTTTGCCATGCGCCCTCCTACTCGTGCTGGGTTGTTAAGCACCACACCCAAACATACACAACCCAGCATGAGGACAAGGGGGCGTGACGGACGAGGCCCGGATGTCACATTGTCATACATTCAAGTGCTAAATAGTTAAGAAAAATATAACTTTATATTTAGCCATATAAAAAACTATACATGTTTTGGCAGTCTGGAGAAAAACACAAAGAAAGCGGTCTTGGGATGGAGAAATACTGCTGTACTCAGAGGTGTGAGGTTTCAAAGTAGCCAATCCGAGAACATTATATAGTTTTCCTTGCTGCTAATTGACTGCTGCCCTTTGATGCAGCTACAGTCCAGAATTTTCCCAATGGAGCGTCTTCAGGGTTGTCATGTTCTTCATTTTGTTCTTCTTAAAAACTGTATTTTAACTACTGTAAATTATATTAATTTATTACTGTATTTACCTGCTTATACAATTAAAATGACACATATAAAGAAAAATGTGTGCATGAAGAAAAGTACAGACTATACAGGGGTAACATCAGTATTTACATTCTGGCACTCCAGGAGTTCAGTGTAATCTGTACAGTACACATACAGGTTTACCTTTATGTTTTCTTTAACGGTAACTGAGTTTAAACCGAAATTAATGTGTTTCGGGAGCAAATCTGGGGGCGTATTTCAGGTATACACCATAAAAAATAGGCATTTTTCCCACATCCCAACAATGCACTTTTTCACTAGAGGCATCTGCTCTTGGACAAGTATTGGCAAGTTTATTAGAAACACCTAACTTGTATATTTACATTGCTGGTGTTCAGTGTAAAAGTAAATACATTTTAACCTAATACCTATCTAACAGGGATCATGATTTTTAAATATTTGAATAGCTCTAAAAAACTGAATAGTTTAAATGTCTATAATTTGATTAAAAATACATGTTTTTCCACCCTTGCGACACAGTAAGAGCAACGTGAATTACCACCACCCTTTGGCAGCTACTATGCATGGGTGGGCAGGAACATGGAAGAGAGTGAATCAGGGTGTACAAGGGGGAGGGGTTATTGACTAACTTGGTTATATATTTTATTACATCCATCCATCCATTTTCTACCCCTTTATCCCACACTCGGGGCCAGGGGGGTCTGGAGCCTATCCCAGCTGCTATGGGCGAAGACGGGGTACACCCTGGAAAGTCGCCTGTACAGTCCCTGGGCCACACTCTCACACACATTCACACTCACAGTCACACCTAGGGGCAATTTAGTCTGCTCAATCAACCTATCCCTAATCGCGCATGTTTTTGGTGTTGGGAAGAAACCCATGCAGTCATGGGGAGAACATACAAACCCCACAAAGAAAGACCCTGCGCCCGACCCGGGTGTCAAACCCAGGACCTTCTTGCTGTGAGGCAACAGCGCTAACCCCTAGGCCACCATGCTGCCCTATTTCATTACATTTACATTACAATTTTGCAGCTCGAATTAGAATTTTACTAAAGTTCACCACCTAGACGTGTGAGAATTTCATTGTAATATGTTTACGCCCAATGTGGTGGATGCCCCCAAGGATTGTGAACCATCTAGGTCCCACCTGAGTGAAGCACTGGAACTGAGCAGTGTGAGCGCAGCCTTTACATGTTGGTGTTAAAAAAAACAAAAATTGGCTGTCCTGCCATTTTAAACAAACATTAATGATTTGAATGGTGTGTTTTCGTTGTTTTACCTACCTCCATACATGTATTTCAACAAGAGACCAGCACCCTGTTTCTAGTTTTTGTTCCAGCAGCAAATCTGGGAAAGCTTGGGAAATTTCCGTTTTTCAGGGTGGGGGTTGCAGAATTTTTCCGATGCTCCACTGAATTACATGAAACATGTTGTCGTTGTCCATCTTCCATCATAATGTGATCACAGCATACGTTTCTCACACTGCTAGAGAGTTTAGCTGGGATGTGAAGGCTCTACCAGGATTTCCCCCACCTGCTTCTTCATTCTAGATGAGTGTTATTATTAGGAAGGGTGGGGAGCGTTACTGGATGTTAAAATAACTGTATACTGCAGGGACCTGGTTTGCATTTTCCAAAATCATTCAGCGCTCCAAAATCAAGTGTTTACTGCTGCAAACAAACTTTTTTGAACTCCTAAAATGCAGAGGCATTCATATCCAATCACCAAGGTCTTAGAGGGCCGTCTCTGTTTGATATATTTCAATTTAATTCTTTTCATCCATGTTCAGCTACCAATTCCTCTGAGCTTTAGGATCTCATGGATATTTCAGCAGGACACAGGGGTCAAGTTTCTCGGCCCTTCGTAGCAGAACTATCAAATCACAGAAAGGAATATTGATGAAGATGAATCAATTGACCTCACAAGCAGCAGAGGTCTAAAAATAAAAGAATAATAAAGGGAATGGATTAGGGGGTTACATAAAAAAGACAAGTAGAATGCTTTGAGGACTTTGCAGGATAGTAAATGATTTAGTTTTACAGATCATAAGAAGACACCCGTGTTAAGGCTGAGGCACCTGTGAAGTCAAGTGGTTTTATTTTCTTACACACATTAACACACACAAATACACACACATACAGCATTCAAACACACACAGTGCATTCAAGTAACACAAAAATAGAAAACATTTGAGTAACTGTCAACAGTTTCTAACAAGACTGAAGGTTGTTATCCAGCAAAAATGTGTTTAACAAATCAAGACCATAGAGCTGATTTAGGGCTTCCATAGAAGAACAACCCTCGGTTCCCTAAAGAATCATTCTTAAAATTGATTTGTCAGGGTTAATAACCTTTCAAAACCCTTAACCCTAACTGTTTCAGTACTAGTTCTAGAAACCTTACATTAAACTGCATTAATTCTTCTCGTTCACACATCTGCAAAATTGGCTCTGTGAAGAACTTTCCACTGAAAGTTTCTTTAGGGCAACAGTAATGGTACAGTATTGTTGGCATTGCAAAAGACCGTATTTTATGTTTTATTTTGAAAAGGTTTTTGCTTTATATTCTGAACAGCATCCATACTTTGATCTTCCACATATACTGAGGCCTTGTTGCTTGCTGAATATGACTTTTTTGGTGGACTATTTAGAAATAGTCTCAGAAATGTAATTGCTTATAGGCATCATTGTATTTGTAGTTTGTCTTACAAACCAGTCTTAAACATTTATGCCCTGCAGAAAATATAGGACAATTGAAGGAAGGCTGATTTGCTCTCCTAAAAATCCCCCAAATTTTTCCAATTTCAGCAAGGCTTTAGATGATTACCTTCTTGTTATCTCGTCGTGTGGAAGGAGAATAAATCCAGTTTTACCCCACATGGACCAATCATGACTGAGTTGATTTCCAATTGTACATATACAATAATTATTACTAGAACCCTGTAGCACCACAATTCAGAGCTCTTTTCTGCAATATAATAATGAGATAAGTTGTCTACATATATAACAACTGAGCACTGCATGAACCAAACATGAGAAAACTATACTGCAGGATTGGGTAAAATAGCTTAGTTATGTCTGGATGTGTGTTGCAAACTGTTATAAGCTTTCACTGTCTGTACATGGCTAACATAGAACCTCTGTCCTAAGATAAAAATAGGTTTGACGTGAAGCAATGAAAGAAACATTTTCTTGTAATGACATCCAATCAGACTCTTCTATTCCAGTACTAAACACAGACTGCAGGGAGGCAGAGCTTGAAAAAACTGCCCAAATGGATAGCAAATATTGGAGCACATTTCCTATGTGTGTCTCATTGCAATGCATTTGTCAGGGAATTACGTATACAGGCTTGGGCCAGAAACAAATCAGCCCCATCCTCATCATTTCTCTTCCTAGCTTTTGGTGGTACTGTTCAACAAAAGTCCAAAATAATCAATTTCTTGTCATTTGTTCAAGTAAAGCAAGGTTCCAAACATTTTTTGTTTATG
>JBBMFX010512608.1:0-16706 GCA_037832545.1 Rhabdalestes septentrionalis
GAGAGAGAGAGAGAGAGAGAGAGAGAGAGAGAGAGAGAGAGAGAGAGAGAGAGAGAATCATGGAGTCCGCTCGACCCAAGGTCGACCCAAGGTCATCAGTCCAGATCTGGATCACAGATCTCTGTGGACGCGGTGAATCGAGGCGCGATCGCGTGGCACAATTTGAGCTCCATAATCACCCCGAGAGATCTGATCTGTTCCTGATAAGCACCGAGCGCTTCCTGCCACATCACTTCCGGACCGAGGTGTGGAGGAGAAGGACGGAAGAACGCAGAAAAGTGACCTTTACAGAACCGACAGAAACACAGAACAAACAGATCTCATCAAATCCATCAGAGACATTCGGGACGCCGGTTCCCTGGTTCTCCTTTCTTTGAAGAACATGCGGTGGGTTCTGATCACTGCTGAGAACCTTCAAAGTTTGATTCATGTCAGAGTTTCCATTGGCACAAGGAACTTAATCGTACCGTGAACAAACGTTTCTCCTTTACAAACAGAGCCTCCCGAACCTGAGACCAACACGACCCACTCGACGGCAGGGCCAAAAGTGGGCCGCAACCAAACTGACTGCTTTCTAACTGGTTGAAATATTGTCAATAGGAACTTAGAAATACCATATTTTTACTATCCATGGAAAAAAACAACAGTGGAGACACAAACTAACAGCTGGGAAGTGATGGAGCTCCAGCTGGACTGTCTGTCTGGGCTGAAGATAAATTTCAGTGTTCGTTTTCTATGACTCTAACAGATTTATCTTTAACACTGTGAAAGATGTGAAGGAGATCCAGGACCTCACTAACAAGTTATCTGGGTTCGGTTCTCATCACATGGATAAAGAACGCAGACAGAACCTTCAACACTCAAACAGGACTAGAAATAATAAAGGAGCTCGAAAAAAAAGGCTCTGACAGAAAAACTCTCTGCCAGTTCGACTCCATGAACCTGGTTTTGGGACGAGCGGCCAGAAACTGTGGAGAGAACCGAGTCAGAAACTCCGGAACCGGACTAGATACACTGGAACACCAGAACCTGATACAACTTCAGCATCAGCACAGTACAGTTTAGAACCTGATACAACTTCAGTACCAGCACAGTACAGTTTAGAACCAGTTTAGAACGGTTCCTGTAGACCTGTAGAGTCTAAAAGGCTCGCAGCTCCACTCCTTGACTGTATTGAGATAATCAATGTTTTTCCTCTGTCAGTGGTTTTAATGTTGTGGCTGATGTGGTGTTCATAGTCAGTGCACATCTAAAGAACCATTGCAATTTGACTCAAAGATGTCTTATTTATCCTGCTTTGCACTGAAATTTCAGATGTACAGGCAGCAAACTCATTAACTGTACGACTCCTACAGAGTTTTATAGGAGCCAGAGTTTGTGGAACAGAAGCTGATTTCATTGTAACACTCTGTATTTATGTAACAGCACAAGCAACTGCAACTTCTGGGAACTGTAATCCCCTGTGTGATGCTGGAACATTGTTGAACGGTTTCTCACTGGAGAAGAAGCGTCCTGCTCCTCCAGCTGCTCTAATGCAGCACCACACTTGCACGTCTGAGGCTGCATTCATCCAGTACTTCCTTTTTTTAACGTTTTCTGGAATTTCGTCTTGAATAAATGAGAAAAAAATATTTTCATATTTACTCCATTATTATTATCACTGATCTATTATTACTATTAGGGGTGTTCCGATCACGATTCAGATAAAGTAATACTATAAATGTCACCTTTGTTACATTTTGTTATAGTTTTTACAGTAATATATCTAATATAACTATTGTTTTAACAGAGTACTAAATAATCACAAATAAGTATTTATTATATAGTGAACATGTTAATATGCCTTTACAGTGGGGTTCTTAGGTGCCGAATGAGGTTCGTTGTATTAAATGTTTTGGACGATGTGCCTCTACGTGAGATTTCTTTGGATCATGCAAATAGAGAATTTTTCATTGTTTCTCGAAATGTCGTAGCAATTCCACACTGACGATGACGTGACTGCGGGGCCAAAACATTTATGTCTCCACTCATCCTGTACGTCCTCACGCATTGACGTCAACGATTGTGATCGGTTCCTAAGATGGGCCGAGTTTAACGAGTACCGATTGAGTCATGAAATGTGATTATCGTCCAATACTGATCTTTGGTCGATGGATCAGAGCATCACTAATTACTACTATTGTTATTATCAGAAATACTGCAGTCTATTATACTATTACTATAATTCATTCTATGCACAATTAAATACATCCGATTTGCTTTCAACTGCAGTCTATTTCAAATACTACACCGAAAAAAATGCCACAAGTAGTTCAACAATTATTTTAATAGGGATTTGCATTAGGCTGCCAGGGTTCCTGCCCAATCTGGCAACCCAGAACAGGCTGCTTGCTCCTCAATGTACTGAAGGGTGTGAGAGAATCGTCTTAAATGAAATATACTGACAGATACTGTAGGGAAAAATACATTGACTAAAAAGTACATGTTGCACACTGGGGCAGCTGTTGGTGGCTGGCTAGATTTATCTATAGACACTTATAGAGCACATCTATAAAGCCCCCCCACCCCCAGTGTAGGTAAACAGGTCTGTGACCAGCGCTCATGTTGGATCACCCCACATCCCCTCTGCCCCCTCCCCGTTGCAAGTTATGCCTTAATGATCATGTGTTTGTGAGTTGCTAAGGTGTTTTATTTCTGTTATCACACTACCCTACTTGCAGGACAGTCTGAGAGGGGCTTTTTTCTCTCCTCCTCTCTCCTTATTTTGTTCCACGGCTACCTCTCGTCTGACCGGGATATCCCCAAAAATAAGATTTTTTATGAATATGTATGGTTGGAGGAGTCAAATTTCACACACACACACACACACACACACACACACACACACACACACACACTCACACAAACACACACACACACACACACACACACACACACACTCAAACATACAAATACATACAAACACACGGCTGCAATTGCACACACATTATAGATACATAAATAAACGAGCTGCCAGTCACAGTGATTAGAACTGACAGCTGCATCACAGGCCACTCATCTCACCAGTGCACTCATACTGGATCCAAATTAACTCATGAAATGTAAACAATTACACAAAGTCTTTTCAAATTAGATACCCTAACTGCTGATTTCAGGAAAAACACAATTCAACACCTTAAGGACTTTATATCTAAGTGTAGTCTACATAGGACATTAACATATTCAAAGAATACATCCAGTTACATCAAGGTGCACTTAATTCTTGGTACTGAATGTTGCAAATATAATAATATATTCTTTATAGAATATAACTGAGGTTGACTCAGATGCACTGAATCAGCCACATCCAAATTTAAGGTCACCTAGTGATTCGAGTACACTGTTTATAAACCATGTTTATAATGGAGATGTGAGAGTGTCAACAACATTTTAAAGGTATACAAAACTTTTACATAATCTAAAGGCTCTTTGTGCTTTCTTATGCTGAGAACAAGAGAAAAATGGCAGCTGGAAAACATGTACACTGTGAACTCCTATTTCCCTATTCCCTAATGAGACCTTTACTTTCAGAATAAATGGTCTGCAAGATGAATAGGTGCCTGCATGAATTTGGAGGGTTTTGTGTGTACTTTTGCATAAAATGAGGTAATGGTTTTATAAATGTAGTAATTTTACAACCACATTCAGCTGGAAGCTTATTAATGGTTTATGAAAACCTATCTACATGTTTGATATTCTCATCTAATGTTACTGAACACACAGTGCTAGGAATTCATTATATTTGTTCATTGTCTGCTATGTAAAAGTTTGAAAATGTGTATTAACTTCATCTCTGTGAAGAGAGTAGCTCAGAGTGGAAAAAATACATGTTTATTGGGTTTTAAAAATAAATAATTTCACCAAGCACCCTGGTACGTCAAATGCCTAAACAAATGACTTAAATTTGACCCAAATTCAATGAATGCCTCCCACAAATGATATTTCAGCTATTTAATCATTCATGGCCCAGCTCTGCATTGCCTCATAATTACTTGTCAACAAACTTTTAGTTTTAGATGAATTCAGCATGAATAGACTATTCTAAGCTACTTGCTGTTTAGTTTGTACCTAATTTAATTCAGATTATTGACACTTTCAGGGTACAAGCAACATAGAGAAAATAACCATACAAATGACTTTCACTGCGCGTCAAAGAGATAAATTAAAACAAGGCGAGGCATCGCTGTGAGGACTGCTGAAGCGTGTCAGATGAGTTTCATCATTTAGCCTAATAAAACCACTCCTATTGCTTCCATAGTAAAGTGGGACTGTGGATAAGGACTCTCTGCTTGGAGCTGAATAACTTCTGGTTTGAATTTCTGGCACTGTTTTGAAGAAATGCCTCTTTGTTGTGGTGTATGGCTGTCTGCACAGACTTATCTCTAGGGATGCTGTAGCCATTTATTCATCTTTCTTTTGCACTTGTGTAAACACATACTGTCAGTTGCATCATTTCTTGTCCTGCTTTGGTCATTGAGACATTGCGGAACATCATCCAAACATTTCAGTCGGCTTCTCAACGATGTACTTTTTTTTATATTTCAGTTGCGCAGATTGCATTGTGAAGTTGGATAAACCCTCTGTCTGCTGACCCTCAGTGGTACATTCTTCTGCACATTTAGATAGGGAATATAATCAAATTGCTCTGTATTTATACACAGTTTCTTCATTGACCTTGTCTTGGACCCCAGGCTTTCTATTGTCCTGTTTTAAAACATTAGATTACACAATTGTTTTCAATTGCTTAAGCACAATTTTTCAAAACACTTCACACAAAGCTCCACCCAAATAGCGGGACATCTCAGATATTTTGCAAAATGAAACTATTGTAAGAAATCCTTTTTTATATATATAAAAACACTGCTTTGTTGTCATATTATACACTCTTGAATATTAGTAGCTAACACATTTTGAATGAGACAATGAGAAAAATCTACTATAATGTGGGATCCATCCTTGAAGAGATACAACATCATCATCTCTGCCGTTGTGTGTGGAGAGCAAAGAAAGAAAGTAATTGCACAGAGAAATGCACTTTATTATGTACATATGACAATAAAATTATGACAAATTTATCTTTGAATCATCTGATTGCATGCGTCCTTTTTTGCTTGAATGAGAAGTGCATGAACATATGTCCATGGATCATAAATATTCAATGTCCATGCCAAGAAAAAGGAGGGCTAAGTATGGGAAAAGACATCTGAATTGTGAAGGATCATCAAGCCAATTGCGGACCAAAGAGATCGATGGACTGATGCATTGTCCGCGATGACAATGTATTGCATTTTTCATCAGTTTGATAATATAATAGAGTTGATCTAAAAAATCCAGAATGAGAGCTGTATTGTAAGGACCTAAAGTGGTGTGGTTGTGGAGGACTCCATTCTGTGTGATTGCTGCACAGAGGATAATGTTAACCTGTGATGCCCTGGTACATTTGAAATGGCTCTATGACCAATTATATTTCTTCCAAGTCTTTTGACCTTTATGATGTGAAAACCAGCCTAATCAATGTATATGTAAGGATTTTCTCTGCATCCATTTGCAAATTTCTCTGGTACAGAAAACAGTACAAAATAGGTCTAGTCAAACAGTAGATCTAAATGTATGCATGAGGGTCCAATATTTACCTCTTCACCCGGTCTGAATTTCTTTCAAATGGCTCTTCCTAAAGTTGTTTTTTGTGGATGTGACATTTTTTTAGGATTCAAACCAGTGTAAAAAGAGATACCCGATGAATGTTGCAATAGATATAAATATAAATATGACATAAATATATTTTTATAAAAACTGTTTAGCCACTCTTGAAATGTCTTATTGCATTAATGGCCAAAACCATATTTAAAATATCTTTTTCTTGGTCTTTTGCAAACATTGGGAACCCTTCCTCCCTGGCGTTGTAAACGCTTAACCCTATGTAAACCAATCAAAATACGTATAGCTTATACAGTAAAATATCACAAGATAAGGCATGGATACCAGACAGTTCTGCTGCATTATAGACTGTAAGCTACCAATTCTATTGTTACAATTGTCTATAAAATGTGGATCAATTGTCGTTGCTTTTGCCTAGATTTATTTCAAGGATGCATCTGAAAATCAATAAAACCAAACTCATCCAGGAGTAAATCTCTGTGTATCTACAGCACTTTTTACAGATGTTAACAAACTTTTTATGTGAAAAAAAGGTTTGAAAGGTTTGAGTTGTTGCCAATTTCCTGAATTGATCCAATTCCAATTCACAATGTCAGGATCCGATTCCATTCTGGATCTGATTTATTTCGATATTGATTTATTTACAGTTTTCTTTGTGTTAATACTAGTTTGGCTTGGTTGTAAATTGACTGAGTGGAGGATAACCCTATGTTAATTGACTGTACTGCAATATTACCTGTGATCAATACATTTTTTCAATGAGTGTCAATTTTATAATTCATCAAATCCAATTTTGTCGTATTGTCTATTGAAATTAAAACAACTTCTGCATATGAATAACATGAATAACTGTAACTGATGTGGAACAGTGTGTGTGTATGAGGAACAGAGAGAGGGAGAGTCACACATTTTGGAATAAAAGAATTTAAAGGTTTTATTTAAATTCTTGCATTCATATCAATGACAGATTTAGTAGCCCTATTTTGAAACGGTCTATTTGACAATGAAATGATAACCACATCCCAATCCTATCCTAAATTGTTGAACAACTGTGACCATAAAATTGGTTGAATAAAAATACCTAGAGAAGTGATTAGGTAAAAGATTTAGTCACTCCAACAGGTGTATAGTTTTACAGAAGGGACAAGAATAAGAACAGATAAGAATTGGTGGACACATTCAGGTTGGTTAGTGTAATGTTGTGCATGTGTATTTATGTGCAGTTTTTATATTAATTACCCAAGTTGGTGAAGTTTACATCTTTGTATTTTACAATAAGTATAGAATGTATTATATGGAATAAAACAAATTGTAGCATCAGTCCTGTAATACAGCGCACTTGACAATCATTGGCAACTGTCACGTCAGAGGGTGACCCTAGGGTCTTTGGTTTTGTCACCATTCGGGCCCTTGTGCCTTTTGCTTTGTGTTTATTTGTAAATAAAATACAAATGGAGATTCAGGAGCTCACCTGTCTTCATTGGGGACACAGGGGAAGACGTGATAGCACCTCTGATAAAGATGTGTAAAACTGTATTTTCACTTCTAACCTTTAACTCAAGTTAATGTTGTTTTAACTCATCATTAATGGGGATATATTATGCAAAACTCTTTTGCATACTTTTGTATTTCCATTCAGGTCTCTACTGCTCCTATAAGCATGAAAAAACATCCATCCATTTTCTGTGACTCAATTGAAAGAGTTTGGTGTTTGCAATCATATGCATCTACAAGCCATTTGGACGGGTCAACTATTGTGATGTCAGAATAGGGAAATTGGCAACCACCCCAATCCTATCAAGCCCCACCCACTAGATTAATGGAAGATCCACCATCATATCTGCTGGTTTTACGACACTATCTACATGCCGACAGGCTGTTTGGGAGGCATCGCAGGATTAAATATTTTCTGTCCTACAATTGTAAATGTCAGCATGTGGAGTTTGCTAAATGCTAATTTAACTGGAAACATGTGCTTTGGTGAAATAGAATTAAGATTGAGCTTCCCAACAAACAATTCAGGTGGGATTGGTTTGTTATCTAGAGTGATTGTGCAAAGAGGAAAGTTAAAATGTACCTCTCTCTGTATTCTCAAACTTTGTGAAATATAATAGAAGACTAAATGCTTTGCAACTGGCAAATAGGGATTGTACACATCATTGGTCTCAATATTTGGGGCACAAATGATTTCATGTAAAAAATATATTTCTTCATTTTTTCCACTGAATAAATATGCCATAAATTCCGGACAATTTTTTCTCCCCAAAATTTTGCCTCGTAACCAGAGCTTAGATCGGGAGCAAAAAATGAAACCCGACCTAAGCCCGAGCACCTCGAGAACAAGCCCAGCCTGGCCCGACACATTAACTGTAATTTTTGTCCCAGGCCCAATTTAAACTAGGCATTTTTTTAATATGTGGGACATTTTAATGCTTGATCACAGCCCAGCGTGTTCAGATTACAACATAAGACACATGCGGCTTACAATCCGGTCTGGCTTGTACAAGTACAAAATATATTTTCTTTCTAAAATTAAGCATGCAGCTTTTAATCAGGAGCGCTCTGTTGTCCAGAATTTATGGTACTCACATTGAAGGTTGGACTAATTTTTCATAATTATATATTATTCACAAAAAAGTAATACTTTATCTTTATCAAGGTGCAAAAAATTGTGGAGGGTTATACTATACTATATACTATGATCCATTCTTTACATCAAATATTTACCTTTTCTATAATGAAATTATAAAATATATATTATATGTAATGAGCATCCATATAATATATAAAACCTCCAGCCTCAATTCTGTACTGATCCATCAGCTCTTAGTATATGGTGAGCTTCCTCTCATAAGCCTCCTCCATGTATTGTTTTCAGGGCACTCTCAGATCCCACATGACCCATAAGTCTGGGTGGAAGGTTGTGTGTGTGTGTGTGTGTGTGTGTGTGTGTGTGTGTGTGTGTGTGTGTGTGTGTGTGTGTGTGTGTGTGTGTGTATCTGTTTGTGTGATGTGATCAGAATTTTAGTTATTTTCCAAGGGTTACACCCAGCATGGTCTGTAGATGGGAATAGGGTTTCACATCAGCTTTGAGAAAGAGGATGGATTTCTTCCTGGGGTGGTGCTTACTGGACAGGATGGCTGTGGTTACTGCTTCTACCTTCATAGGTAGCATTCTACCTTTGCTGATTTCATCTCAATGTTCATAGTGAAAATGAAGGGAATGACTGAAATTGTGCAACCTGCAATGTTTCCATTCTCAAGCCTGTGCCGCTTTGATGTTGAAGCCCCAGTAGTAACTCTTATCTGGAGGGGGTTTTAACTATCCAAAAGGTTTATTTTACTGGGTACATGGTGTCTTTGAAGAGCCTCTTTAACTATATTAAGTGATATGGACACATAAGCTATCATCATCTGTCAGAAATGAGAGTGCAAATCATTGTGTGTTATCATGTAGGGAACAATAAACTGGAGGGTAAGTTTCTTGGATTTAGTGTGCAAGCGCATGTGTTTTGTAGAAAGCCATACCCGGTCATCTACAAAAAAATCGTTCTGGAGTGTGCCGACAGTGATGTTGTGTGACATACCTTTTGCTACCCCATACGATAGTAGATCTGGCATTGTTCCAGAGCCATCTGCACAGGCAAACCAACTTTTGGGCCGATACTACAACAACCTCTGTTTCTTCATGTTCAAACTTCAGAAGTTGGAAACCATAGCATGCCTCAAAATGAGTGTGGTGGTGGGAAAGCCTTGACGATTATGGTATAACTCAGCTATAAGCCAGGTCCAGGAGCACTGCCACTCAGTTGCAAAGCATCTCAGAAAGCGTTCCAGTTGTTGGTTGGTCCAGTTCGTCTGACCATTTGTCTGAGGGTGGTTTCCGGGTGAGAGACCGATAGACAAACCAGAAGGCCTGCAAAGACTTGGCTGTGAACTGGGAACCCCTGTTCAATATGATGTCTTTGGGGAACCCATGCAAGTGGACTATAATCAATATCTTCAGTAATCAATTCTGTGGTGGTTTTGGCTGTGGGTAACCCGGCTAAGCAACCAGGTGCACAGCCTTGGAGAACTGATCCTAAGGTCTATGGTCAAGGTGAAGATGGTGTTTTTCCCATTTAACTCCAGCAGACTGATGACAAAATCGAGCACAATATGCAACCAGGGATGCCAAGGGATGGAGAGAGATTTTAAATCCTCTGGAGCTGGTTCACCCTGGCGCATAGTTGATGTCTTTGACCCTAGTAGGACACCAAAAGGCCCTCTTGATGAAAACAAGTGTCTGACAAGTTCCAGAATGGCTGGAGAGGGCCAAATCGTGGCCCCAGTGAAGGATCTCTGACCAAAGGTATTGGGGAACAAAGAGATGTCTAGGAGAAGTATCTGCCACAGGAGGCTCCAAGATGTGCGTCTGGTGAATCTGATATTCCAGCTCTTATTGTAGAAGAGAAACCATGAACTGAGGTGTGAGAATCATCCGGGGAGCTTTGGCCTTGTGCTGACGAGATAAGGCATCCACGATGGTATTCCTAGATCACATTCAGTGCAACAGATGGAAATTAAAATTTTCAAATACCCAGGTTATTTAGTTTCTGGACTGGACTTTGCAGAGAGAGGGCAGTTTTAATGCCCACATCAGAGGCACCTACCTCTACAATTAAAAGTCTGCTTGCATCTGGATGAAGGAGGATGGGAGCTGAAGTGAAGAGTAAGCACAAATTGTTGAAGGCCTCTGCTCCTTGAGGGGTAAGTTGAAATTAAACCCAGGATGGCTTTGTGTGACTGGTAAGAGGCGGCACAATGGAACTGAACCCCCAGATGAACTGCCCATAAAAGTTTTCAAACCTTGCAAAATGTTTAAGCATCATGGTTAGTTGGTAGGCCAGCATCTCATAATGACTGGCTGCAGTTGAATGCTGTGTTCCACTCGTTGTGCTCCATGATGTGCACTAAATTATAAGTGCTTCAAAGATAAAGCTTGGTGAAAAATTTAAGCATTAGAGAAGGCATTTTTCTTCACTGTCATACGATTAAACCCTCAATAGTAAATACAGGGAAGGACACCCCATGTTTCTCCTTCACAAAAAATAATAGTTGTCTTCGTCTTGTGGCATTAACCATTTCAGATTTTTTCAAGTCGACTAATCCATCAAGATAGTCAAAGTCAAGTCGACTAGTTATGATGACACACACGCAAGGGAGAAACATAGGTGTCCAACTTTTATTAAAGTTCTCTGCAACATTAACAGTCAACATGACAATTAAACTAAACAAAACAGAGGCTGATTCCTCGACTGTTCCGGTAAATTTAAGCACAACAGAAAGTGGGAACAGTATAAACTGCTGCAATGTTCAGCTGTTCTGGAACGGACGACTCTCTGCAGTGCTAGTGTTGACATGTTAGGTAGAGGTGCCATTGCAGACGCCGCCCAGAATGCCGGTACAGTTTCTGTACTTTAACTCTTTCAGGTTCTGCATGTCTCCATGCAGAAAGCTGGTACTGTTACTGTACTTTAACTTTGATTTGCAGGTTCTGCAGGTCTACGTTCAGAAGGCAGTTACTGTACTTTAACTCCAACTTGCCGGTTCTGCAGGTCTCTGAGCAGAACACACATACTGTTCCTGTACTGTAACTCCGACTTGCAGGTTGTGCAGGTCTCTGTGCTGTTTTTGTGTAGGAAGAGTGAAGGATCGATGCGTGTCTGTGTTCTCTGCTGCTGTCTCTGTCGTACTGGGTATTGCGCACTATAGTAATTGGTTAAACCAAGGAATGCCAGCATCAGCCAATTAGACACAGAGACTGCATTGAGAGAGAGAAAAAACACACGACTAGTCAACTTCTCTCAGGGGTCATCGACTCGTGCCTCTATAGTCGACTTTTGTGTTAATGCCGTAATATATAGGGCAGAGATTGCATTGTGTATACAAGCATACACAGAGATAGGAAAAAAAACACAACTAGTTGACTTCTCTCAGGGGGCGTCAACTGCCTGTGAAGTTGATATTACTGTTGATGCCCTAGTGTGTAGTATATGTAGGATATGTGTATGTAGTGGTGGTATGCTGAAGGTAGAATTTGAACCCATGACCTATTGGTCCAGAGGCAAGCACCTAACCACTAGGTTACCACCACCTCAAACTCAGCTCATCACTCCACTCTTAAAAACTTGCTCTACGCAGTAAACAAAGATGCATCACAGGGCAGAATCAAATCAGCAGCAAGGAGAAATTAATAATGATCTTGGATTTGTTCATTTCAAACATCGACACTGTGAGTACAGGGATACTTCATTATTCCAATAAGAGTCTCCATATATGGTTGCTTTATGTCCCCTTGACAGTACTAAAATGTGTAGCATTTTTTCAATGAATATGTAGCTGAATTTTCATAAATATTTATGTTACAAAATTAGTCAATTATGTTTTACTTAATGATTTATTACTAAACTATTATCACAAAAAAGCAAAAACTATGCAGAGGATATATGTGGTTTCTGCAAACAATTATTAGTTTGATTCTAAGAAAAAATCTACATACATCTGAGCCTGCAAAATCTGAAAAGATCATTTGTGGGGGTATACACACTGTATATAACTGTGCTTATGTGAAATATCAGCTGTGCTGAGCTGTATTTTCTTAAAGAGGTTTTACAATATTTACAATATTTTATTCCAAGAAAATTTGCCCTGCATCTGAGGGGTTCACACAGAGGGCAGCTGGTGTTCCCCAACCTTTCAGATGTCATTTGCTGCACTGTGGTAAGAAAGTGAAGCAAGGAACCAGAAGGTCATAATTTAAAGTCCCAGGGTTGTCTAGTAGTACCCTTGGGCAAGGAAACTGACCACTCATTTCACCAAGAGGAGCTGCATTGCAAGTGCTGCATACAGAATGAGTATAGTTAGGCACCGGTATGACCAATTTCTCTTATATGATGGTCAATGAAACATCCTGTAGCTTGAAAAAAAATGATGTCAACATTATATAATTACATAAATCATCAATATTGATTTTTTGTGATGGAGTATCTAACATGAAATTAAATATCTGAAATAATAATTTTAACTAAAAGTGTCATCTTGTAGGTAGACAATACAGAATAAAGAACTGAGAAAAACACATGTATACTGAATATTAATATTAGTGCTGTTGACCTTTATTTTGTTCTCAGTTACTGGTTTATTGGATAAGTTTGACCATGAACAGAAAGCCAGAGAGTGGTCATATTTACAAACACAGCAATTCACAGAACACAGGTACAATTAAAATGAAATGGGGATACTGCAATTTGCTTTTGCTGCTTATTTAAACAGCTAAACATTCTGATGGAAGAACCTGAGCCAGATGAGCCGTGCTGGCCCATAACTCCTCCGAGGCCCAGAAAGGAAAATCTCTCCATGAGTGGATTTCATAAAACTGCTTAAGCAGCCCATTTAAGAGCCTCTAAGTAGCAGCAAAGATGTGTGTCTGTGTGCCCTCTGTCTGCCCTGTTGCCCTTTAATACGTAAATTGCAAACCAACTCTTCTTCAATTAGCTTGTTAATGCTCGACATGTTCTGTCCCTCACAACTGCACCTCATCCTACTGCAATGTGGGATACTCATTGAGATAATGTTGTATTTCAAACCTCATTTACATGCATTTTACAGTCCCAACAATCTTGACACTCAGCACAGAGTGACTGCATGCAAAAATCTGTTTTCACTTGAGAGGGACATTAGTCATGTTTCAGTGAAGTCAGCTTGAAAATAGTGTTAGTCAATAGCCATGTTTTATTATCTGTGCTTAGTTAACTGAAAATAAATATTACTTTTATAAATAAAAGTAATAAGCTTTTCTCTTGAATGAATTAAATGATGTGCTTAGTCTTTTACTTTTCACATTTCAGCTGATCATATGGTCCAATTAAATTTTAAATCTGCTCCAACAAAATTATACTGGAATTAAATAAGCATGGTAATGCAGCACTTGAGAAGAAATAACAGAAAGCAGAACACAGATAAAAGTACAATATTATTATTTATTTAAACTTTTTAAAAGTTTTTGGCAGTTCATTCCACCAGCAGAGGACTGCAAAATAGAAGAGTCTGGACTTGGTTTTCCTTGTGTGTGGAGATGACTGAGCCAGACAATGTTTCTTATAGGAGCGGAGGGAGCGAGTAGGAATGGGATTAAGGTAGTTGTGTGCTGACCCAGATGTCATTCTGAAGTTAAGAGTTAGTGACTTTATTTAATTTGGGCAGCCATGGTTAGCTAATTCAGGTTGATTAGCAGTGGGGTGACATGCACCTTTTGGGTTGGATGAAGATCAGCACGAGCCACTGCATTCTGAACCAGTTTCAAGGGTCTTATTGAACAAACTGTGAGACCCAATAGGAGCTGCAGTTGCTGTGGTGTGAGATAATCATGGCTGCGTTTACATTTAGATTAATGGCATCTAGCTGACCCTCTTGTCCAGATTGACGTACATCAGTGCTCAAATAGTCCACATCTGCTCTTAAAACTTGTAAAATTATACTTAAGTCAATGTGCACTGTTCAACCAATTGCTGCTAGCTAAGTTACACCTAAATAAGGCTTATCAAAGAAAAGTCAGAGGTCAAGGTAAGTTTTTTATGCCCTTGCGCATAATTGGGTGAAAAATCACAGTGACTGAAAAAAGGAATGGTTTCTATTTCATGTCCAAAACATGACACAGAGATTGCAAGTTTGAGCCCGGATTATCATATTGCCATCCACAGCTGGGAAGTCCAGGAGAACATTACTGTCCCTGAGACTATGGTGATGAAGATCAATAAGAGTAGAAAAAAGAACTGTGTGATGATTTAATTAAGGTCTATACAGAGCACAGATACAAAAGCTGAGCCATACCATAAGGCATTTAACTAAAAAACAAATACACACTCTTAATAGACCCTAACCTAAAGGTATAGTTCTCATATATTTTTAAAACAAAATCATATCTTATAATTATAAATAAATTCTATTTATATTTGGTAATATATATTTATATATTATATATATTATATATAATTTATTGTTGTACAGCATGGGTCAGATTCATGGATCAAGCCTTGACATTCAACTCATAATCTAATGAAGAATGCTTTCATGAGTTAAATACAGAGCAATGGAAAATACTAATTTCTGCATACTGGTGACCTGAAAAGGAGCCTAGTTGGACAGAATCCTGAATGAAAACAGATTATGATGGGAGAGGAAATTGCAAAAGGAGGAAATCTTACTGACACTGAGGGGAGGAGGAAGGATTTTATGCAAATTTGTTCATAGATTATATGCATTTGTAATTGATAACTTAGTACACCATATTCATGTAAACTGAGCCAATGAATAAGACCTGGACAAGAGACTCATACATGTGTTGTTGCATTTATGAGCTTAAATTGTGTGTGTGTGTACTCTTCCTTACAGGGTCATACTATGATGTTTGTGATTAACACAAGTCAGGTCTCACATTGAGTGTTTCTGCCATGTCGGTCTTTAACAAATCTGAATCTAAATCTACAATATTACATTTATAGGATTATTTTCCTCTTCGACCTACACCACAATTAATACATTTATATAAATATTTACTGAATATTCTAATACTTCTGATTATCAGAAGCATCTTACCAAAATATATAATTTACTGCTTTTTACAATGGGAGTAAATTAATATTGAACATAGTTAAGTTCAAGTTATCGCCGGGTTGGCCCTCAAACTAAGTTCAGATTTTTCATGTGGCCCCCTGTAGAAATTAATTGTCCCTGGCGTAGATCCAAAGTGGAGAACCAGGACAAGCCAGACACTATGTCCAGAAACTCATCTACGCAGGGCAGTGGGTATGAGTTTTTCTTGGTCACACTGTTTAGTGTGGACATTTCTTTTTATTGACCATCACAACCCCCAAGTCCCAGGGTCTTTCAGAGGGCTCTTTGATGCCAGCCCTCAGCATCTCATCAATTGCACTGTCCACAGTTGCGTGATGCACCATGACTTAATGCAGCGTGTATCCCCAGTGTCAATTTTGAGCTGCACCAGGTGGGTCAGACCCACCGCCTCTTCAATCAGTGCAAAAATCTCCTTAAATTCTACCAACTACTGCCACAGTTCCCCTGCTGCTCGTGGTACAGGTTATCATTGCTGCTTTTCCACATCTCTCTAACTGCTGCTAGGTATCCACTTTCCCCCTACTGAAATCCACTGGTCAAGGGCACGGGGCTGTACATCAGCTGGGACATGGAGGGTGGGGGCTGCGGGTGCAGGTACGGGGGCCAGGAATGGGAGATTTGACACGTAATGTACCCCTGCTGCTCTCAAGGTTGGCAGATGTAGTTATGTGGTTTGTGTGGGGTGTACCATCTCAAATGTGGGACCCCATGGGAAGGTTAGTGTGTTGTTCCCAGGTCCAGCACACAGCGGGCGGCCCGCAGAAAGTCCAGTCCTATTATGCAGAGGTCCTGCACCGCTGCAGCATTGGGGATGAGGATAGAAACAGAGTAGATAACAATCTCACTAAAATACTCAACACAGACAGGGATAAAGCATGGAAAGGGAACAGGCAAAATAGTGGACAATACACATAAAATACCAGAGTTTGTAATCCAAACACACAAAGTTCAGTCAAGTCTAAAGGGTAATCCAAAACAAGATCAAGAAGGAAGCTAGGCCAATGTCCAATAATCCACATGAAAAATTCAAAAGCACTAGCGAAGAGTAAACATAAACTATAAATAGTGGTTAAGAAGATTGATTGCAGGTGTGTATAAGTGCCATGTGCCTGGAGGGTGTGGTTAACACACCTAGGACTGTGATTGACTGCAGAATCTTGAAGGTGTGGTGGAAGGTGTTTGTGAGTAAGAAGTGACTGAAGGGCATGGCTAGAACCACCTGAGCAACTACCTAGAAACAATGCAAAAGGAATGTATGCAAGTGTAAGTGTGTGTGTGTGTGTGTGTGTGTGTGTGTGTGTGTGTGTGTGTGTGTGTGTGTGTGTGTGTGTGTG
>JBBMFX010512717.1:0-16705 GCA_037832545.1 Rhabdalestes septentrionalis
CATTTTTATATTTTATACAAGTACTGATGTTAATTAAACACGTCATGCAGTGAAAATAGCAAAAAAGCATAAATATATTAAAAATCACAGACTTAATCTGCTGGTGGCCATTTTCGGCCACGAGGACGCCGAAAGGGGAGTAAAAACCAGGACAGCCAGAGGGTTAATGATACAATGGTAGTGAATTCAATCGGGGATTGCGGTGTCTACTTTACAAATATGACCATTTTATTTACTGTCCAAACACACCAGTGAGCCTCCACATGTTGTCTGAAGTTGTAATTCTAAAACATAGCCTGAAAGAAAAAAAAAATTGAGTTTTTTTGACAAACTAAACACACTACATTTACTTTCCCTGATATAAGAAATGTTTGTTACAATTTTCAAATTCAAAACTCATGTAGAGCAGCATCTCAGATATCATTTATCATATTAGTAACCATAAAAATCATTACATCAACACTCTCAGCTGACTTCCTATACTTTTTTACAATGCAGTTTTACAGTAACCTTTTAATTATTTTGCAGTATACTTTTTAAGGATTCTAATCATAATTAAATTACATTCATTCAGTTGTATTTATTTTTAATACTTCAAACTGTAGTGCTAAAATTAGGTATTTAAAAGCAATTAGCCTGCCAGAAATCTCATTGCCTGTTAACTTGCTGATCAGGCTGGTTTTAATTAAGAAAATATGTTGTTGCCCTTCAAGTTTAAAAAAGAGGTGAATCATTTTTTGACGGTTTTCCTGATTATAGGAGCATTTAGCCTTTCTCCAGGAGCTAATCCTTGCTCTCTCTCACTCTGTTTCTATCTCTGTCTATATCTCTCGTTCTTTCTCTGTCTTCTTCCTCCCTTTCTCTTAATCCCTCTTTCTCTAAGTTTTCTTTAAAATTCTCAAAGATTCCCCATTTTAGTGTCCGGTCATTTGCAGGAATCTGGTGTGGGAGGAAATATGGAATGTGTGAAGTTCTTTAATATAGTAAACCACCAAAATCCACAGGGGTTACGTTACAAGAGCACTGGGAAAATTTATGATGAAAAAAATATCTATCTTATAAATATCTATTGTTATAGTCTATATCATAATTATGCCCAGACATATGCTCCCAAAACACTTTAATTTGATTTTTAAAAAAATACATTGCCCTGCACCTGCATCTGCCAGATATGTGTCATAGGCCAGCAGCTAATCAGCAGCAAGCAGCTCTCAGATTGGCTGGAACTTAAATACAAAACATACTCTGACAAAACCCAATTACAAGACACAATCATTTAACTAAAACACAGAACAAGTGATACAGTGATTGTGGACACAAATATGCTTCAAGTAAAATTCTCCATACCAAAATAACCCCAGACCTAACAACTGGCTTTCGGTGTGTTACCAGTAAGCCATTAAAACTGATTTCCTAACAAATAATTTGTGAATGTATGTATAATTATGTGTGTCCCAGGTGGCAGAACAGCTGATGACCATCGCCTATGAGAATGGTGTAAACCTTTTTGACACGGCAGAGGTTTACGCTGCAGGAAAGTGAGTAAAATTTAGATTTGTATTGGTTCGACTACAATTTCCCAGATGTCAGGACATGTTAGAAGAGATTTACTTGTGTCCATTTTAACAGAAGATATTCAGTGTCTAAAGCACAGAAGTGAGTATAAATTTTCCAATTTATGTTTCACAGAGCTGAAATCATCCTGGGAAACATCATCAAGAAGAAATGCTGGAGGTACAGTGTGTGTTTGTGACATGTGTGGGTGTGATGTGTGTGGATAGAAACACTTCACTAAAAAATAAAAACCAAAAAAAGAAGAAACAGTTGGAACACCACGGCTGTGGTAGGTCTAAATTGTCTACTTCTGTTTGCTCTTAGGAAATCTTGTTGGAGAGAGAGATTTTCTGGGTGTATTATTGTATTTTATTTTATTTTGTGGGTCTTCAGTGGAGGTCAAGTGTCATCCATCCTCATAACCCATCCACAGAGCATTAAAATGTCAAAAGGAGCGGTTTATAAAGATTTTCTTCCATTATTTGGTTTCTGTCTCTCTATCTTTCTCTCTCTCTCTCTCTCTCTCTCTCTCTGTTTTACTCACATTCAATCTCACTCTCACTTTCTCTTTCATCTTCTCTGACATGTTTTTTTCTTCTTACTTTCTCTCAGTAGTTAATCTCTCTCTTTATCTGGTAGTCTAGTTCGTAGGATACTTGCCTCTGCTTTCCTGAGCAAGAGACTTAATCCCAAGTTGCTCCAGTGAGACTGTTCCCTGTAGTTAAGGAATGGGGCGACCACCTTGAAATTAGTTTTTCAGGATGGGATGTCTGCCTAATTTCCCCAGGCCCCTCATCTCTTCCTCTTCCTCTCCCTCCCTTTCTTTCCTCCCCCCAGCCCTCATGTATGTATGTGTGTGTGAACAGGTTTGTGTAGTCATTGGCTCTGAATCAAAGTGCATACGTAAGCCATTCACCATGTTCAGTGTTTGAGGTGTGTGTATGTTTGTGAGAGAGAGAGCGAGAGAGAGTGCATTAGCATGTAGCATGGCATTAGCGTGAGTGTGTGTAGTGTGTATCTGCTGTTAATGACTTATGTATGACACATCCACAGCACAGAAGGCTGCTTCTGTCAGTCTTTGTATCTTTTCATCTACCAAAACCACCGCCCTTATTTCTCCCTTATCTTTAAGTTACACTCAGTTCTCTACTTGCCATTCTTTATCATTCTTTTAAGTTGTATTGTTGCTTTTGTGCTCGAGCCTGTTTGCACTTATGTTCTGTTTCTGTTCGGTTGTGTTCTGTTCTGCTCTTGTGTTGCACCATCTTCCTGGAGAAACGTTGTTTCGTTTTTACTATGTACTGTGTATATGTGTTACTGCGTTGTGTTTGTGCTGTACGAAGGAGGCAGAACCAATCGATCTGTTCACTAGCGGATTTATTTGCCTACATAAAGGGTCAGGAAATACACAAATAATAAAGATGAACATCACATGAAGTCCGCCCGCAGCAGTAACATTTCCTTCTGCTTGCTATAAATATTACCAATTTAGGATTTCATTACAGTTTCTTTGGGTGAGTTCTAAAATACTCCAAAAGGTGAAATTGTAAAGGTGAACAACACAGTAATTTCATATAAAAACTTGTAAATATTAAATATTAACTCACATATAATAAAATTCAACATGCAACACACAGGAAAAGACACCACTCAACCCATTTCCAGTGTTCACTCCATTGCATTACACTTAATGGTAAATATTTCACTCGTGTGGTCAAAGTTGGTACTGCACCTAGAGAATCTGAGATTTTCGTAATGGCGGCTCCCACGAGGAACACACGAGGGAGCTTAAAACATGCAGACACACAACTTTGAACAAATATAACAGATTACCTGCATAAAGGGTCAGGAAATACACAAATAATATAGATGAACATCACATGAAGTCCGCCTGCACAAAATGTCACGTTACAAGAAAAAATACCAGACTACATAAACATTTTAATAAACCAATGAATCATTGGACCTACACAATTTATATGTGTTTTTACACATAATATTTAACTGGGGAAACTTACAAATCATGCAAAACAGTGTAACTATGACATATAATAACTTTTAGCATGGACTCATGCCAGCCCAACCTACCTGCAGCAGTGACATTTCCTTCTGCTGCAGGGAACCTGAAATGCAAGGGCTATACAGCACTATTTACAAAATAAAAGTCTGAGCCCATTTATGCAGGATTTAACTCTAAATATCAAATATAACAACAGATTACCTCTGTTAAATACACCCCCCTTAAATCCTGCCTAATTGGGGAATTATTAGGGGACAATCTCAAGACAAAGAAAAGAAGATAAAAAATTGAGAGAAAAGAAACTGACATGACACTAAAGAGTTGCAATAACCGTCAATCAACAAATTCTCCAGCTAAGGAGTACTTAAAGAAAGGGGCAGGCGCCGAACCCCATAATAAAAGTAGACTCTAGAGATGACCGTTACACAAATTTGCGAAACTTGCTTGGCAACAATATTACTCCGTGTCCTGTGTTCTGTCTGTCTGACTAAGAATAACCACTTATACGAAGTGTGCAATCTAAAACCAACTGCTAACTAAAGAAACAAAAGAGAACTTGAGACTCTGAAGAATCAAGGGCCTGTCGAATCAGCTCACATATGAGTCTAGCAGGACGTTTGATTACTCTGCCATACCTGGTCTGATCTACAGTGTTCTTAAAGCCTTGAGGCTGAGTGCACACAACAGACTTATCCACAGTCGTGTTCTCACTACATGGTTCTACTGGGTGGAGTCTAGCATCCTGTGGGTTAAAACCATCACTCACAGAAAGGTCATCACTAGACTGTTCTACCCTGCAACCTGCAAACTCACTGACTGATTCAACCTGTTCCATGACACAATCAATCACATCAGGCACCTTAGCGGAGTGAGCCTGACAGTCCTCCACCTCAAAAGTGTCAGGGCTATTAAGCACCCAGTGCGCAGTCCGATCGCTAACACTGTCAACTTCATCTGAAAAGTTGGCCTCAGGAACAACCTCATCATCGTCGTTGGACCTGGGACCCTGTACATCGTCCACTGGCAAAAAGTTCACAGGGAGCAGCAGATTCCTGTGAACTACCCTTACTTTATTGGAGTTGATGTCTCTGATCTTATACACATTGATGTTAGGATTCACAGCTATAACCTCATATGGACAGGATTCCCATTTGTCAGAGACCTTCTTTTTACCTTTTTCACCTCTGTTCGCGACAAGCACCCTGTCTCCAATGATAAGAGGTGAGCCCTTAACTTTCCTATTGTAAAGCCTAGTGTGTCGATCCTGTTCTTTCCGACTGTGTTTCTGGGCAATTTGCATCGCTTCACGCAAGTCTTTCCTCAGGCGAGCACCAAATTCATTATGGTCCATAGTAACATCATCGGAGAGGACGCATTGAAATAGGATGTCAATGGGGAGACGAGGAACCCTACCAAACATGAGGTAAAATGGTGCAAACCCACTTGTCTCGTGTTCTGTGCAGTTGTAACAGAAGGTGAGTAGCCGCAGCATCTGAGGCCATCTGGCTTTAAACGTAGGTGGCAAAGTTCTAATCATCGACCCAAGAGTTCTGTTGAATCTCTCAGCAATGCCGTAACCCATGGGGTGGTAAGGTGTTGTGTGAGACTTCTCGACACCGGATAAGCGCAGCAATTCCTTTATCAACTTGCTTTCAAAATTTGCCCCCTGATCTGAGTGAATCCTCTTGGGGAAACCATAAATGAGAAAGAAGTCATTCCAGAGTCTTCGAGCCACTTGCTTGGCAGATTGGTTCTTGCTAGGAAATGCATGAGCCATCTTTGAAAAGTGGTCAGTCACCACCAACACATCCATGGATCTTCCGGTACTGACCTCTGCAGACCAAAAGTCTATGCAGACCAACTCCATTGGCTCAGATGTGCGGATACTCTCAACTGGAGCACAGGCATTGGGTTCCGGGGTCTTTCCCACAATGCAGCGATGACAGTTGTTCACATTGTTTCATGCCAACCCAGAAGAATCTCTGTCGTGCTAAAGATAGTGTTCAGCTCTTCCCTTGGTGACCCGCTACATCATGAATCCCTTTCAGAACTTGTGCTTTAAGGGTATCAGGCACCAAAAAAAGAAAAAGGTGCTTGTTCATGTTGCAGTCCCTTCTAACTTTGCACTACACACCATTACGGATAACCAGCTTGTCCCAGTACTTCAAGAGCCGACGTACACCAGAGGGCTCATCTGTTCTCTTACGCTTGGATGGCTTCCGCCGTCTGTTGATTTAATAGAGAACCCGACTGAAGGTTTCATCTAGCCCTTGCTGGTTAACAAGACTGGTGTGCTGGATTGGGGAATTAACCTGCAGTAGTGGAGGGGCAGGTGGGTCCACACCCATCTCACTCAGCCCACCAGTGGATTGTCCCTCCAACACGGCAGCAACCTCTGTAGCCTCTAACCAAACCACTACCATTGCTGGGTGAGTTTTCTGTACTCTCAGGCGACTTCAGGACCACATGGTGGTTGCTGGTATACTTGAAGGCAGGTTGGACAGGATCATCACCAACACCACCAACATACTTCAGGAGGGACACATATGGGTCTGTGACAAGACGGTGGCTTATACAAGACTGGACAAATGGCTCCCGGCTCAAAGCATCAGCAACGTTTCTGGGACCTGGGACATACTTGACATCAAAATTGTATGGTGCAAGTTTAGCCACCCATCGTTGCTCACATGCATCTAATTTGGGCTTTGTCAAAATGTAAGTTAAAGGGTTGTTATCAGTCCAAGCTGTGAAGTGGCGTCCCTTCAGCCAATGGCTGAACTTTTCAAAACAGCCCACTTCAGCACAAAGAATTCTGTGAGCAGGGTAGTTCATCTGCGAGCGAGAGAGTGTTCTGCTGGCAAATGCTATAGGCCTTGCTATCTGCTCACCAGGAGGGATTTGTAAAATAACCGCCCTGACTACATCAAAGGATGCATCCACAGCCCGAATAAAAGGCTGGTCAAAGTCTGGATGAGCCAAAGTCACAGTCTGGAGTAGATCCTATTTCAACATCTCGAAAACATTCTGACATGCCGGTGACCAGTCACTGGGTGCAAGATTAGCCACAGCAACCCTATTCCTGGACTTTCTTCCCCTTTTTCCGGCAGTCTGTTTGCCAGATCCCGCAGTCAATTGGAAGCGTGATCTTGCCTTTGCGGAACACCTCTTGAGGCACCATACCGAGGAACAACCTGATTTTCCTAGGACATGGTGTCTGTCCGTCAGCCTCCATTAAGTCAATCTTCTGGATCCCACTGATAGCTGCAACTTTGTCTGGGTCAGTCTTGACCCCACCTTCACAGATGATGTGGCCCAGAAACTTAACAGATCGTCTTAAGAAGCAACATTTTTTAGGGGCTAGCTTCAGGTTGTGATTAGATAGACGTGAAAAGACAATTTCAAGGCGATGGAGTGCCACAGACTCAGATGGAGCAAACACCATCAGATCATCCAAATAGCAAAGAATACTACAGAAATTCTCATCTCCAAAGATGGACATCATCATTCTCATGAATGTTGCCGGACTGTTTGAGAGGCCCTGCGGAAGTCTGTTGTATTCATGTAGGCCACATGGTGAAGAGAAGGCTGTGTATTGCTTGTGCTCTTCCTGTACAGGTACATTATAATAGCCAGATGTTAAATCCATAGTGGAGAAAAAGACATTTCCACCAAGAGCAGCTAACACATCAGACTGGTGTGGTAGTGGGTAGGCATCCCTGACTGTCCTAGCAATCAGCCACCTGAAGTCTGTGGAGATCCTTAAGTCACCATTCTGTTTCCAAACTAGCACAAGAGGAGATGCATAATCACTGTGTGACTTGCGAATGATTCCTTTCTCCTCCATGTCATTCAGTGCAGTTCTGAGTTTGGCATACTGACTAGGTGGTACTTGTTTTTATGGTAAACGAACCTGTAGTAGCTCATCTTTCCAATAATCTGAGACCTCGCAAGACTCCAGATCAATATCAGACAGATTCAGACTACACAGTACACGTTTGATCTCCTCACGTGATCTCGGGGCTGGTGATGGGCAGTACTCAGCGCATTGCACATTCATCTTGATCTGTGCAGGCGGAAGGTCCTCCACAGCAATACAAGGTGACACATCAGCTATCTTCGTGTTTCTTTTCAACACAACTCTGTTACTGGTTGGATTGATGACTTTCACTGGAATAGAACCATCACACCACAGTGGTGTAATCACCCTGCCAACCATTACCTGCTTTGGCCTAGATCTTGACTTTGTTGCTTCAACCATGACGGTGCTGCCCACTGACAGTACTGAAGACACTGGTCATTTTCCCCAAACCAAGTGCTCTGTTTGTGGCTCCAATGTCACACTTTTTGGAAGCTTTACATAGCCTACCCTCTCTGGCAAAAACTCACCTCTCCACCTCTCAAGGCTTGAGAAAAGAGTAAAAAACTCATGACAGTCATCATTCTGACTCTGGCTGGGTGTCGACATAAGCCTCCAATAACCACTTGTCTCTCTCAGTTGTGTCAAAAGCCTCTTAATGGCATTGGTGCTTAGGATCATTTCCTTAGTTTGACCTGGTACAAGTAAAGTGGGGACAGTCATGAAGACTTAGGAATTGCCTGTAAATTCTGAAAAATTACTGTCTTGTCTGGGGAAATATCACTACTGTACAACTGGCTCAAAGATTCATAATCTGAAAAGGCTTCAAAACTAGATGTGGGAGGCTCACGCTCCAGACCTACGTGGTCCTCCCCTACACGCAGATCAATCAGTTTGACGACTGGCTAGCGGGTGTCACACTCCTCCCTTTAAGCGGACATCCGTTCCTTGAATGATCAGGTGAAAAACATTGAAAACAGAGCTTGTTAGCCTTGCAGTGTGACAAAGTGGAGTGAGAGGTGTCTTTACACACCAAGCATGGGGTGTCATTCAGGTCTGGAATTTGCGGTAAGCCACTCATTTTCTTCCTCTGATGCCTGGGCTGTCTAGTAGTAATGAAGATTTTCTCCAGCATCCCAATCATTCTCTCCAGCGCAGCGTGATCAGTGGATGTGGGCTGTACCTGAGCCTGCAAATCACACAGGGGTGCAGATGGAGTTTACCTCCATCACAGCCACATCTTTCTTCCTCCCTGCCGCTTTGATAATTTTTTCTGCATGGTACTCATTCAAGACCTCTTGCACCTCAGCTGCCGACCACTTGTCAATGATCTTAGATCGAAAGGTGAGAGCAAAATCTGAATCTGGGCAGTTTCTAATGAACATGCGTGTGACCTCGATGGACAGATCTACTTGTTGCTTACCCTGTTCCTTGAGGCACTCTGTAGCCACCTCAGCAGCCCAGTTAAGGAGCAAACAGTAGTCATAGGGGTCTTCCAGGGATTCAGGGAGGGTTGAGTAGAAGTCTTGCAGAGGCTGAGGAGAAAACCACTTACAACTAAAGTGCTTTGTCAAAAGGCTATATATGGAATCTGGGCTGTTCCTAATGTCAACCCCACTACATTTCATGCCCACTCTAACAACATCTTTGGCCTTGCCCCTTAAGTGTATGAGTCTCTCCTCACCTTGCTCCTCAACACTTAGGCCACCTTTCTTTATAAACGTCCGCATGAGATCAACCCATTCTTCAAGTGTAACAGTATCAGATGAATCACCTCTGAACGTAGGCGGATCCCTCAACTTTCTTTGACTCACTACTTGAAGCTGAGATGAACTCAACACAGAGTCCTGAGCCACAGTGTCAACGTTACTGTGTGCACTACTGGAGGATGTATTGGCTGCCGGGCTAGATGTTCTTAGGTGTGTCAGGATACTATCTGCTAATCTTTGACCAATGTTTTGTACAATGTTACCCATCTGACCTAGTACATCATGTGCTAATTCGGGAGTGGGTGTGTGAGTCAAGGAGCTATCAAGCTGTGTGTGAAATGGGTTTGGTGTGTTACCAACAAAAGGAGTGGAAGTCGTCATCCCTACCCCTCTACCAACAGTAACACTAACATCTGGGAACGGAATAGGCACCCCTCGTAAACCTCTACCCCAACCTACCCCAACTAATAGCTGTGGGCTATCCATTCCAACAAAAAAAAATTAATAAAAACTACATACAATACAAAACAATTCCCACCACAGTTCTGCACACTGATGACAATTGGTTACATTTTGTATTTAAAAAGTCCCATTAAAGTGCTCAGCTTATCAATATTGCAGGATGACAAAAGCCCACCGGTCCGAAGAGTCGTCGATCGATGACCAACAGGGATACACGGGAATCACGGCACCACTGTGACTGCGTTGTGTTTGTGCTGTACGAAGGAGGCGGAACCATTCACTGTTCACCAGCGGATTTATTTGCCTGCATAAAGGATCAGGAAATATACAAATAATGTAGATGAAAATCACATGAAGTCCGCCCGCAGCAGTGACATCTCCTTCTGCTGCTGAGAACCCAAAATGCACAAGCTTTACAGCACTATTTACAAAATAAAAGTCTGAACCCATTTATGCAGGATTTAACTCTAAATATTAAACAAAACAATAGATCACCTCCGTTACATATGTCCAGCACATTCTGAAAATATCCTCGCTCAAAAACACCCTGGTCCACTCAAAGATGCTATGTGTGAGTGCGTGTGTGTGTGTGTGTGTGTGTGTGTGTGTGTATGTGCGTGTGTGTGTATGCACACACATCATACATTTGTTACAAAACTATATTTAAATTTATAACACATTTAGCTAGTGTAAGCTACTTAGCATGTGGCTAGCAAGGAATGTAATCTAATGCAAGCCCATAGTATTATATCTATGCCCAATAGAGCGAAGCAGAAGGACACGTTTTTTTTTTTACAAATAGTGTCAAACAATTAATTTTATCCTGTTTTTTTTTTTGTCAAATTTATATAGAATTTATTTAGATTTGAAAATGTCCAAATCTAAAAAAATCATTTAAAACATATTTAGTATACATAAAGTTTAGGTAGATTAAGGTAAACTCTGTTCTAATGTATCAACTGTATTCATATTCATATGGCTCAGTACCCATGAAGTAGCTCTCAGTTTTAAAAAAAGGCTGGCGACCCCTGCTTTATGAAGTCAAAATAATACAGTGTGTCACTACTGTTGTTTAGTCAGTCCATTTTTGTGTTTTACTGGGGAAATTTTCTTCCTAAAAAACAAACCAGATTCTGTCGAATTTCCCTTGTTTTTAGTCCATATACTAGAGGATTAAGTATAGGAGGAAATATCATGATAGCAGCACCTAAAGCCCTCCGTAAGCTTGGAGATGCTGTTTCAAATCTGTGCGCTATCATGGCAAAAAGACAAATGAACTCTAAGAATAAGAAAACGATGAGATGTGTACCACAGGTTTGAATTGCTTTACTTTTGGCATCAGACTCTCTTTTGGAGACAACAGTGAATAAGATTTGGAAGTAAGTGAAGAGCACTATCAGCATTGACAGACCTGGAAAAAAAGCTATTGTAAACAGTCCATAGTAGTTATTTATCTTTGTGTCACCACAGATTAGCTTTGTCAGTGATGGATTGTTGCAGAATATGTCCACAATTTTTGTGCCACAGATCTCTCTGCAGTAAGTCATTGCAAGCAGTGCACCAACTATTGTAAAATCTAGGCTCCACATTATAATTATTATTTTCAGCAGGTTATTTGAAGTCATCAAAGTGTTATACTGCAATGGACAACAAATAGCAATGTACCGGTCATAAGCCATAGCAGTGAGAATGAGAAATGCTGCTGCGCCATATAGATGTATAATTAATGCTTGAGCAAAACAAGCAGAATAATTAATCGACCTGTTCTGGGAGAGTATACTAGACACCACTTGTGGGAACAAGGCTGTTGCACCCACCATGTCATTTAAAGGCATGTTGAACAGCAGCACATACATCGGCTTATGAAGTTTTCTTTCCAATGCAATTGTCAACAATATAGACATATTGAAAACCAGAATCGCACAATATGTAATAGTTCCAAATATGAATGCTGGAATGATATTAGATGGAGGTATTTCCAGTGATTCCATAGTGAAATATGTTACATATAGAGACACATTTGAATCCATCATGTGCTGTAACCTCCTGTGGACAGAAAAGAAAATAATATGTTACTCAGTAAAAGGACAAAAAAAAGGACAAGCAGGTAGTTTGGTTCTTCTTTGTCTGGTCCTACTAATTAGTAGGAAGATTGCTTACAGAGAATAAAACTACTTGCCAAAATATCTCATCAAAACATTTGTTTAAGAGGTATTGAATAGTTATGGAGAGGACAGGACATCATAGGTAGATTACATGTCAATATGCAGCTAGATAGTCGTGCAAGGCATTTAATAATCCCCCATTCCAGGCACATGCTTGCCAAATCCCACTTGACCACTCTCTTGGGATGAGGGGAATTCAAAGGGCAAGAAAAAAATTAACTTACATCAGGTTAGTGTGACAGGCGATAACCACCTGCGTTATACTGTAAGGGGCCCACAGATCTGACAAACTGATGGATGAACTCCATGTGGTTTTGGCACAAAGATGTTAGAAACATATTTTCTAAAAGTTGAGGCTGACTGAATATTTTATCATAAGTGCATGACTGGACATTTTAGTAAGTCTGGCAAGGCACATTGTCTGACAGAAAGAGGTCTCTGCCAATAGGAATATTTTTTAAAGTGCTTTCAGCAGAATACATGGGTCAGCACAGGCACTCGTACCAGTTTGCTGATTTGCAGCCCCATGCACAGAAAGCTGTGATGCAATTTGTGTTCTGGCACATTTCTACTATTTTCAACTTTCTACTTTCATCAGTATAACAATGCTTCTGCAGAGGTTCCAGATAAAATAATCTTTGCTCCCCAAAAAATTCAGTGAACCTCTGACCAAGTCATCTAGCTGTTGATCACAGAGTTGTCAGAGACGTATGCTTGTCCATTTTTTTTTTGCTTTCCAGACATCAGCCTCAAGAACTAACTTTTCACTTGTTGCCTAATATATCACAACCCTTGGCAGATACCATTGCAAGGAGAAAGTCAGTATTCACTTCAACCGTCATTAATTTTAAAGTTTTCGGGTACAAAAGAGACAAGAAAATTATACTTGACCTGTTAGAATACTTGACACATTATTTGCAAAAGCGAATAAAATCATACCGAATCATCTTTGCTTCAGTTTCTTTTATGACCCTATTTTGCAGTAAAACTACCACAATTACTGATTAAGATCAATGACACACATCTTATTACTGCTGGTTGTTTACCCTGCTTAATCTGGTTTTGTTTTTGATTGGGGTGTCAGGTCTGGGGGCTATGTTAATGGGTGACTGTCGAGGAAAAATCAGCATTTATTCTTTTATTCTTTATGATTTATTTCTTTGAATGATTTAGTTTTATTCTGTATCCATTTCACTGTTTTATTCATTATTTTATATCTTTCGTTTCAGAGGCTCCAGTCTCTACAGGGTCGTGTTGACTTGTTAATATGATAATGTCTTAGTCAAAATGTTCTAATGTTTAACTGCTCAGTCTGCATGAATGACAATAACTTTGGTCCAATGGACATTTTACACCTCCTGATGGGTCGTCTTCTAGAGATTACGCAGGACGGCTATAAAATATGTGTTCTGTATGAGGAAGACAGAACAGACTTTGGGAGGCATAGAAGACTGTGGTCTCTGTGTACTTTTTTCCTGTTTTCTGTTCTCCTTCTGCAGAAGTATCTGAATGAAAATCTCTGGTTTGAATAGTTTGAGCAAAGAAAAAGACTCTTGTTTGTTCATTTATATATCTGAATATCTGAGACCTGGCCGATTTTCTCTGGCTTAATGGCGAATTGCCATAACAGTGACCATAGAGGGCGCCTTTGTTTAACTTTGTTTTTGTGTATGTATGTATATTTATTTTTATGTGTTGTTCATCTCTGGCAGTAAGTATGGTTGTAATGACTTATGGCTGCCAGGGTGCTTAAAGAATTTGTTTTCATTGGTCATTCTTGGTTGTGTCTTTTGTATTTAATTTAGTTGGGACCCACATATGTTGCTGGTCCACCCCATCACCAACACCTTTAGTCATATCTCTTTATGTTTTGTGTCATCAGGCCCTCGAGCCTGTGTTCTGTTTGTTTAGATGCCTGTCTTCATGGGGGGAAAAGGGATGGACATAACAGATGGACCAACCTAACAAAAAAGGGAACAGAGCCAGAAGAACGAGAGCCAGCCCCTAAGGTCCTCGTCCTTGGAGCCACTACAGTGGCTCGCATGCAATGGTGTGAGGTAGACTGAATTCAGTTTGAGAGTGAGCCGATGTGGGAGAGTTTACAGAAGAACTGTATTTTGGTGGTTATTCAGAGGACGAGGGGCAGACCAGGGCTTCTGGTGGGAGGGGTGGATTGCGGAATCTTCGACCTTAACACCAGAACGGATCATGGACCCCTTGTCCTTGACTCAGCCATGGAGAAGATCCCTCTTTGGTTCTCCGAGAGACGAGGCAAGAGATCCATGTTAGAGAGATGCGGAGGACGTGGGGGTCCATGTTGCTCCCATCGGCCACCCGATCATTAGTTTCCCTTGAAGTCACAGGCTTCCTCCGGAGCTCCTACCTGGCTGCTTGTGAGCTCCCAAGCGTCAAGACTGAGCTCCCGAGCATCACAGAGACAATGCTCATCAGCACCACCGAGTCCCAGCTGCCCACACCAGCACCTTGGAAACAGCTGCCAACTCCCAAGCAAGCTCCTCGGCTACATCACCAGGTAGCATAGGGTGAGATAGTGTAGGGGAGAGAGCTAGCAGCCCAGCGCTGGTAGACCAGTTAGGCCCCATAGAAGAGCCATGCAGCTCCCTCAAAAAGCCTTTATTGCCACTAGTAGTGTTAGTCCAGGCCAAAAGGCCTTTTGTGTTAGCCGTAGCAGCTAGCAATATACCTAGCCCTAAGCCTGTGAATGCTAATGAAGCAAGAACAGGACCCAGGAAGGCTAGTGAGAGGCTAGGGGAGGCTAACGAGGCTAGCTGAAGACCTGGGGTACCCAACAACCACAGCAGAGGGTCAAGGCTAGCACAGGACATGGGAAGGCTAGCAAGGAACCTGGGAAGCCTAGGGAAAGGCCTGGGGAAGCTTAGGAGGCTAACACAGGATCTGAGGACACTAGCATAAGGACTAGGGAGGCTAAGACAGAGCTTGGAGAGGCTAGAATAAGGCCTAGGGGACTATAGAGAAGTTTAGAAAGGCCTAGTAGTTCAGAGAATGGTTAGACACTCCATCAGGGAATTGGGTACTGGGGTCACAAAGGGTTCTTTCTCCGAAGACTGAGAGTCTTCCTGAGGGATTCAGTGGGTGCTACAGAGAGGGCTCCTTCCGTGATGACAGCGTGAGGCTGCTCGAGGACCCCAGACCCGAGGATGGCAAGAGGCCTCTTGAGGTCTCCAGAGGGGCCGGTGGAAAGGGTTTCACACCCGAGAGCAGTGTGGGCTCCCCAGGAGTGGTCCCTGCACCCAGTGCCTGTGATGGGCTCCCTGAGGATCGACTCCCAGGAGGGGGCTTAGCCACTTAGGACGGTTACAGGGAGGAGCTTACAGTAAGAATTAAGTCCCTATGGACAGTGTGTTGTTCTTTAAGAGATTTAACTTTCAAATAGTTCTTTAGTATTTTTTGGTACATCATTCTTAAAGTGGAAATGTGAAGTTTATAATTACTTTTCCTTTACTTACCTCATTTGTAAACATATACAGTACTTGTTTTACATGATGACATCACTTCCTGATAGTCACTTCCTTTGTCCTCCCGGTGCTGGATGAAGGCAACCACACGGTCAGAGTGTGCTCTTACAATCCGTTGCATCCACTAAAAAACGTAATAGAGGCAATGTCGTAAGTTCACTCATTTGACATTAAACATGTTAAAGAACATATATTCGTAACTATTTTGCTAAACATATGAGGTTTGATAAGTTGTTAAAACAGTTGTTTACCATTGTGTACAAGCTTTCAGTGATGCTAATAGCCATTGTAATTGCTAACTGAAATAGAACAGTAACCGTAATAGACATGCATAGTAATATGATGTATTCTGATTATTGCTGTATTATTTGCTACAGTTTTCACTGTGAATGTTAATGAGGCAGAGTGAAAGTAAATGATAAAGCTTGCCACGACTTTGTCTTCATTGGCCACGGTTTAGCTTGATGTTTAGTCAGAGTTTCAACACTCTGTACGAGAACATTACAGTGATGGCTCCCTGAGGAGGGACAGTAGCTGAAAGCATGGGAATCTTCCCTTTGCCGCTGCCTGCACCGCCTCCTACCTGGGATGTTGAATTGGGGTGTTTGCGCCCCAGTGGGGCATTCTTGAGGGGGGTACTGTCAGGTATAGGGGATAAGTTAATGGGTAACAAGTAGAGGTCACCCTTCTTCAAGTTCAGGTGGTGTATTTCCATCTAGCTGGTCTCATTGTGAGAGGAGAGTCTTATACTTTTCCTCATTAAATAAAATCTCTAATCAGTCCTTCATAAATGAGGTGCTTGTTTAGGAATTTAACAGACACTGGCATGAGATGGTGGTCTTACCCATATAAATGCTTTCAAATAAATAGCTGTTGTCTCTTATTATATCAGTCAGAATACATTTGTAGAATTTTCAGGCTCTGTCATGTTCCTCAGCCCATTAATTTACATTACATAGTGGGCCAGGTAACATTGTCCTTCCAAAATAAGACTCTTTAAGGCTAGGTGTATTGGAAGAGGTTTAAAATGTTTCTATTGTGTTGTTGATGGGAGGAGAAAGGGGGCAGGTATTGTTGTTAATGAAGAGTATGTTAGGACAGTTCTGGTAGAGAAAAGAATGTCAGACAGAGGGATGAGTGTGAAAGTTGAAACTGAAGGTGTGATGCTGAATGTCATTTGTATACATGCCCTGCAGGTTGTGCATAAGATGGAGGCAAAAGAAGGATTCTGGGGTGTGTTGAAGTAGCAGAGTGTACCTAAGCATGAGAGAGTTGGGACTGGAAACAGGGGTGATGAGGGTAGGTATGGTGTCAAGGAGAGGAATGCAGAGGGTTAGATGTGTGGTGGTTGCATAGTTGGGTAGGATGCTCCTGACAAAGGAACAGTTTTCTGGAATCTGGAATTAGGTTAGATTGTCTAGTATATTGTATTTGTGTATGTG
>JBBMFX010512826.1:0-16703 GCA_037832545.1 Rhabdalestes septentrionalis
AATCAGATAAAGAGACATACATAATAAATTGATTCATACAATCAAAACGAGCCACCTGAGGCGATGGGGGTTCTTGCAGTATTACGGGACATTCCTGACGCCAGTGACCTCTTCTCTCACAATAGAGACAGACCCCTGCCTGTAGGCGTTGCTGGTATTGAGAAGCCCCCAGCTGCATGGGCTCAGGAGTGGGCTCGTTGGAAACCGGAACGGTGAGGGTGGAGGATGATTGTTGAGGCTGTGTCCTCCCTCTTTGAGGGCTTGAGCGGACCCCTTTCTACAGGCCTCTCTCGCAGGTGCTGGTTGAGTGCGATGGCTAGACCGATCACCTCCTCCAGTTCCATCCCGGCATCCCGACATGCGAGTACTCTTTTGACATCAGGACTCAGACCCTCGCGGAAGGTAGTGAGGAGAGCCTCATCGTTCCATCCACTATCTGCCGCTAAGATCCAGAACTCTAAGGCTTACTCACATACTGAGCTCGTACATTGGCGCAACCGTAGCAACCTGGTTCCGCTCATTCGCCCCTCGCGTGGATGGTCAAAGACCGTCTGGAGCTGTTCGATGAAGGTGGCGTAAGAAGTGGAATTCACGCCACTCCCTCTCCAGACGACTGCTGCCCAGTCCTGAGCCCTCCCGGTCAACCTTTGGATCACTGTGGCGATCTGCTGTCTTTCGGTGAGCGCCAGATGGTCCATGAAAAAGAGCTCACATGCCAGGATGAAGTTTTTGCACCCATTTGGGTCCCCTGCGTACCTCTTGGGGAGAGCAGAATGGGGCATATACCGGATTGGACCTCCCTCTTGCTGGCCAGCGATGTTAGGCTGGACCGGGGGTGGAGTTGGTACCTGTGGCACCACCGCTTGTTGCAGATCTCGGAGACCTCCCAAGGCTTCCTGCATTGCCTGAGTTAGGATCCCTAACTGTTGGCGGTGTTCCTGCAGCTGTTGGTGGATTGGCAGTGCCAGGTGCAGTGCAGGTGCTGGAGGTACCTGCTCTTTGGGCAGAGGAATGGTGGAGGCGTACATGTGGATAAGTGGAGTTTGTATTCTGTCAGGGATCTCTCCGCAAAGGAAGGGAAGGGGAGGACGCACTCCAGCAGTGATTCTAAGTTTCTTTTAATTGGCCCCGATAGGGCAAGGAAAACAAACATACAAACAAGACCCGTACTCCTCAAACGAACAAAACAAAAGAACAAAAGTCCAAGAGACGCTCTCAGCTACACGTGGGCAACCCAAAACTAGGCTGAGGCAAAACTGGGGTTTTCCACGCGAGATTCAGCGTATACCCCGAGGAGCACGAGTCTGAAAAGACAAAGAAATATAAACTGGTTAAATCCAGGATACACAGACTTTAGATGAACTGACAAATACAAACTCAAAGGGTTACGGGAACGGTGGGGTATAAATAGGGACGAGGAAGGGGGGACAGGTGAGGTGGCAAACAGGGAACAGGTGAGAACAATGAGTGGGACGCGATACAAACCATATACACAAGGGGAAGGGAACGAGGGGACCTCACAAGGGTGGACCAAAGTACTGGGACACTTAGTATTCGGGGGAGGGGGATCTGGGGCGGCGTGGCGGGGGTGAGGACAAGGATGAGGTGGCCTTCAAAAAAACATTTGAGACACTCCACACGGAAACTGTTCTGTTGCTGAATGCTGGACTGTATCTGCCCGAGATGCATCATAGGGCAGCAGCTAATATACGATTGCTTTGTGTTTCTCAACAGTACTAAAAAATGTGTACAGATCCATTTTCAATGGAAATTTAGCTGGATCCGCATCAGTATTTCTGTTACACAATTAGTAAACAGTAATTTCTCAAAAATATAAAAAAAATTACATATTGCCATGAAAAAAGCAAAACAAAAAATAAATGCAGAGGATATTTGCAGTTTCTGGGAACAATTATTTGTGAGGTTCTAAAAAAAATCACAAATGACTAAGGCTGAGAACTCATCACTGTACAGCATCACTGTACTGTTTAACACCAACACATGATGATGTCTGTCTGGCAGTATCCATATACACACAAATGTGTATAAGTGTACAAATGAACAGTGCAATGTGATATACAATGCAAAATGTAAATGTAAATTTAGCAGACTTGCCACCTGAGCACTCTGCTGGGTAAATCCTAGGGATGTTCAGGGGTACTCAGGTTCTCAATCAGCCAGTATTTCAGTGTTATCCTAAAAATGCTATTTAGGTGTTTGTTACATCAAGAACAATGTCTTGCCCATAAAGTGTAAAGGCATTTGGTGGATGCTCTTATTCAGAGCAACTTACAATGGTTAGTTACAGGGACAGTACCCCTAGAGCAACTGGGGGTTAAGTGTCTTGTTCAAGGACACTATGGGTGTTTGAATCGGTGAATATTTGGTCATCGGGTTCCCAGGCAAGTGTTTAGCCCACTGAGCTACTGCATAATCCCACCAACCGTGTTCAGCAAGCCCATTCCCCAGGCTTTAAGAACATCGCTAAAAATGACCAAATGTGCCTTTTTGTCTTTCTAGATACGTACTTATTGAAAGCTACTCTTTACCGAGAGACCTCCAACAGGAGTGAGTTGTACCTCATCTGCAAATCCGTGAGGTCCTATGATAGAATACTCTGGCAGCTAAACCAGCCTGAAGAGGTGATTATCGCTGCACGAAAGGGACAAGAATGTAAAGCAAATGGTGCAATTGAATGGGGGAGACAATCCTCCACAGTGTACAACGGCCATGACTTCATTTTTCACATCTCACCTGTGAAGTTTGGTTACAATGGAACCTACACATGTGTTGCTGGCAATGAGACCACCTACACTAGGATCACACTGTGCACTGTCAGAGGTATGTAACCTGTCTGGAGACTTTTTTCTGACCATAGACCTAAAATAAAAATCGCTAGACTGAGCACAGACACAGAATATTACTAGTCTAGCCATATTCTGAGAGGCACTGAGGTGGAGTATTGGATAAAGATGCCTCACGCATGTTCTGCATGGGGTTGTACACATCAAACCATACACTGAAGGATTTCATTACATAGGTAAGGCTGAACAATTGTTTAGAATAAAACTAGCCATTAATTCCCATTTTATAAACCTTAACCTTAGAGAAGCCAGGCTAAGACAGGCTAAGCTAGCAAAGCGATGCATTCCTGTGTTCAAGGCAGCCTTCAAACAATGTTTTGGCTAAACATAGGTACTAAATATTAAAATAGTTTTTAGCTCTTTAGTTAACTTTTCTCAAACTCTGGTGGTTTCCCCCAGTTTATAAACATAACCTTAGCTAAGCTAGCAAAGCTATGCATCCCTGTGTTCAAGTTGGCGTTCAAACAATGTTTTGGCTGAATGTAAGCACTATAATATGGGACTTTATGATGGCCTAATATAATCAAAACAATGGTTGAGCCTTACCAGGGTTTGTCATCCGACTAATTTAGAGAAAGCTCTTCTGTGATGTGTGTTGTGCTAGTTCACTAATGCAACACACATGACCGAAGCTAGCACTTGCTCACATTAAACAACAACAGAGATTTGATTATTCCTTCTGAGTAGACATTCAAGGTGGTCAAAGTTAGTGTCACCTGGCAGTCAACATCAGGGTAAGTCAGAGTAACTTTCGACTTGACAACCATCTTTTTAAGCTCTTGTTCAGTTAAGCTCTTTAAGTGTGTCAGCCTTCCACAAACTAAGGCTGCACCACACTGACAGACTGAACATGCTTAAACACATAGTGCGTGTGAGAGAGAAAGCATTAATTTTTTTCAGAAGGTATTTCCTAAGCCCCTGTGTATACAATTTCATATTTGTGTATTTACTAAGTGTGTTTTCATCAGAAAACCACATCTTCCTGTGATAGTATACATCATGCTTTCTCCACTCACACTATGGCCTTTGGCTACGTATTTTGTGAATTTGGCAGCTACTCGGTCTGTCTATGTGTTTAGGCCCAAAGGAGATGGATCTTTTTAGTGATCTAGTCCAAATGATCCAACTCATTAAAAAGAGCTAGGATTCCCATAACTAATCACGTGATAGTGTAGTAGGAATGGCAGACACGGGTCGAGCATATCTGCACATTGTTATAAGGTGTCACTTTTCTTGTATTTTATGAATAATGTAGTCACCATCTGGGGCCCTGGTCTAGTGGGTAGGATACTTGTCTCTGGACCAAGAGGTCATTGGTTTGAGCAAGACACAAGTTGCTCCAGGGAGACCCCCTGTAGTAAGGGAATGAAAGCATCTGCTGAAATGTAAATAGATATTCTTCTGCTCATATTCTGGACCTCAGTCACTGCAGAGCCCCCTGCTGGCACCATCAGGAATCTGACCTGTGAGCTCTCCGAGGTGATGCATCAAGTGACCCTGGCCTGGCTGAGGATGGAGGGGAGCAGAGCAGTGTTGGTAAAGCAGGGTGTCTTGCAAAAACCAAGCAGCAGGACCCTCAGTGTGACTGTGGACCTTCTCGCTGAGGACCGGGTCCTGTGGCAGTGTGCTGTGTTTGTGGAGAACACTCTGAAGGCTCTGGCCCCTCTGTGGCTGGAACCACAGCCAGGTAGACCACACAGCATGTTTACGCATGCTGCTCACAAGCATTTGACAGGAAAGGCTTCAATGTGTTTCTGGTAGAATGTATACTGAGACTTATCCTCTCACTGGCCTGTGTCTCTGCAGGGGGCGGCGAGGCAGAGGGCAGCAGCTGGCACGCTGTGTTGGCCGTGGCATGTGCCGTGGCTGCCTGTGTGGCAGTTCTGCTGGGAGCTCTGCTGTTTTACTGCTACAGAAAATCAGCAGCTGGTAAGATCACCTGCTCCTGGCAGCACCACCAGCACCAAGGCTTAAGAGCAAACAAGCCTCAGTTTCAAGTTTGTAGTCACTGTCATAAGAAAATCTCCAAATGGTTTGTTTAGCTGATATATTTTTACTTAACATGTGTTGCATTTGGATTCCACTACTTATTTCACCAATACTCCTGGATTATGAAATGTCTTTCAGAGCACGTTTGGTGCAGAGAGTTTATTGTAGAGAAACATAGACACTGATGTTGTTACAGCGGTGGTAAATGGAAAAAGACAAATACATCTATTTTTTTTGTTATGCAAACCCACCAGTGGACATACAGTCTTTATATGGAATTTTGAAAATGGAAAATAGGCAGAACTTGACTATTTTGTACTGTTTGTACATCTTAATCATGACTTTAAGTTACATTTTAAAACAACATCTCAAGCATCAGGCAGTGTATTCAGAACCATTTATTTAACTCATCAGACCAGTGACTACATTTCAGTGGCATGGAGTCTTTCACACCAAACACACTCTGAATGACTGGCTAAAATTACCGGTATATCTAACACCTGCATTTATACAGGAGTCTGAATAATGAAACCTCACATGTTTGGGAAGCAATTCATCTTACTGGATACGTTATTACTCTTAAGGATTTAGATAACTGCAGTTACAGGTCCTCATCAAAATTGTGTCATCTGAACCTTAGTTCACGGTTAGTGTCTGTTTTATGCACCCAAGTGTAAATAAAAAACATGAAATGTGTGATTTTCAAAAACTTCTAGTACAGTCAGCGGTGTAAGATTAAATAAATACAGTATAATACTGAAGCCCATCTGTGTTCAGCAGTAGGTATATATAAGAGTCAAACGGAACAGTAGTCAATAGAAGTCAATGGTATCGATCAGAAGTCCACAAAGACACAGAAGTGCCATAAAGTACATCAATTAACTTTAGTTAACGGTTCAATTTGTTCATTTTAACATCTGCTTTTACACAAAAATCCCTTTTTCTAGACCTGTTTTTAAAAAAAGTTCCAATAATTACAGGGCTGACTATTTTCTGTCTATTTTTCCATTAAGAGGATAAGATTTATTTCACTCCAAATACCTTAATGCATCCCACACAGACAAGTCATCTTTTTGGCCCCAACTTTCTTCTACACTTATACATTGTTGTGTCCCCTAATTGCTGTCATCCTGCCTTTAGATGATAGTCGTGTTGCCACGGTAAAAGCAGAGGAGGAAGAAGAGGATCTCCACTATGCCTCCTTGACTGTAGTGGGATTCTGTCATGGTAAGCCTGGAGATGGGATTAGAGTGGATTACTCTTCTCTGTTCTTGTCAGTAGGTCTTTGTACTGTTTTACATAATAAGTAACACAGTAGCTACTGTGGGTAAATGGCATTACAATCTTTTTTTTCAGAGGCTGGTGGAAACGCCAACAGGAAGGTAAGGAATTAGGGAGTATATTATATTTTAGATGTTGTGATTGGCACTGTGGATCATAACAGTCATTATTCTTATACAAGAGGCATGGAAATGTAATATGTACCAATATTGCTTAGATGATGTGGCTTTTAGCCTGAGTAACTCAAAATTTTTATTTTTTGTGTTTATCGCAAATCTTGTTGCCACAGGACCCAGATACGGGTGACTCAACCATCTATTCGACTGTCATTTTTAAATGAGGACCATGAATGCTATTGTGCTAATGCTCATGCTATTGTGATGTACAGAGAAGAGGCAAACCTGAGTTGTTTGATTTTTTGTGAACAAGGACTGTTTTGTTAGTACAATTTGTGTTTTTATTTGTAAAATGGATGGAAGGATTAAATGTGAATATGCCTTCGTATGTACTCATATTCACTATATGGCGTAAAGTATATGGACACCTGAAAATCACACCTGTTTGAGCTTGTTTAACATTTCATTCAGAAGCCGTAGGCATGAAGATGGAGATTCCCGTTTGTAGCTTCAATTGTCTGGGAAGGTTTCCACAAGGTTTTGGAGTGTGTAAGAATTTGTACCCAGTCAGTAAAAAACAAAAAGCATTTTCGGAGGTCAGGCGCTAATATTGTATGAGAAATCTGGCTCACAATCAAAGGTGTGTGGTGGGGTTGTGGTGAGGTTTCCACATTGGACATTTGTGCATGGGGCACAGTTACAGGAAAGGACTGTCCTTAAACTGCTGCCACATAAGTTGGAAGCATATCAGATTCTAAAGAGTCTTCATATGAAAAACAGCCCCAGCCTATTATACCTCCTCCACCAAACTTGTTGGTATTATGCCTTTTGAGAGGCTGACTTTTGCAAAGGGATCTTAGCCATGTGTGCATCTGCTCAGACTTGCAAATTCATTTTATTGAAGTTCTCCAAACTAATTTATTGAAGCTCATGTTGCTACTAGAGAAACCCTGTAGTGAGTGATGAAAGATGGACAATTTTTACCTGCTTCGTGCTTCAGAACTTGGCAGCTCCACTCTGAGAGTTTGTATGGCCAAGTATATTGTTCCAGAGTTATTAACTCAGAAATAACAGCAGAAATTGCACAAAAAGACAGGTGGGATTCTATAACAGTTGTATGTTTAAGATCACTAAACTCTGCATAGAGACCCATTCTACAGCCAAAGACTGTAGAAGAGAGAAGCAGGTCTATTCGTTCACTTTTTTATACTTCCCAGCCACGTGTGTGATCGAAATACTTGAGCTTTGTGGTCGTGCCAGGCCAAAACCTCCACTGGGATTCATCTGCAACAGTTACTGTTACCAGAAGTTTTTGCTTGAATTGCTTATGTGTAACAGCTAAAAATGCCGTCACCTCTCTTGCTGGAACTGGAACATTAACAAGAAGAACACATATATCCCCCAGTAGTTGATGCTGCTTGGTTTGACATGTAAAAAAAAAAAAAAATCCTTTCTATGTGTCCTCACTCTCAGAAAATCAGTTATAAGTTTACTTGATGTCTTTGACAGACCAAATTAAAATGAAAAAACTCTGCCTCCTCCTCTACTTTTATGCTTCCGTGGCTCATTTTTACTTATCTTCAGGTTGTTGTTCTTCTTCCTCTGTTGTTTAATACGTGGCAATAGCCTGCCTCAGACAGCCCCAGCCATCTAAAACCAAGACAAACTTTATTCGTCCTTTGCTCAAACAGTGATCCAAAGCATCTTTCCTTGGGTTTGGACCAAACTGAAAAACCTGAAGGCCTGGACCAAACAAACCAGGCATTAAGGCCTTCTAAGTCTGAGATGTTCAGTTATATGTATAATACATTTCTATTGAAACGACCCATGTGGTTTTGGGCAAGTGATGTAAAGGGGCTTTGTGTGCTTTAAAATAAATAAATAAATAAAATAAAAGCATAAGATAAGAACAGTCCTGTTAAAATGGACTAATAGAAACCATTTATAGCACAGGTCTGCGAATCCACTTTCAGGTTTGAGACCACTGCTTTGGGAAGCAAGTAACCTAAACCTGTTCAGTTAATCTCACTGATGCCAAAGAAAAATGCCAAAGAAAAACCATTTGATTCTCTAACGTTTGAAAATTGACCATCTTGATTTTTGCCTTCTTCTCATGTTGCACCAAAAAGCTCTGATTATCTTGAGGTTCTTGAACACTCTTGTACTTTTCCTGTAAAGTTACTTATTTGGAGACAAAAGGTTCTGTTCTGACAGTGATAAAATGGATCTGGGAAGATTAGAATGGTAAAAGTGACTAAAAGCAAATAGATTACATTACTAGAAAATTGCAATCTCTTGGAATATATTACATTTTTGAATGGGTTCACTGTGTCCACACCTCCCGCCCTCACACCACTGTTCTACTCATTCAGCCCCAAATTTGAGTCAAATTCCATATTTATCCTCTACAGAGAGCCCATTTTAAAGCATGAGCACTGTTTATTTGTTGAATTAAGCATATTTGGGGAAAATGTTTCATTATAAATGTGTCCTGAGTGAAATTATGCCACTTATGGCCTAACATTTACTGACATATTCACAGGACTTTAAATGACAGAAAGAAGAGCCACTGAAATTAATGCAAATCTTCATAGCCAGGCCTGTGTGGGTGTGTGTGTGAATGAGAGAGAGAGAGAGAGAGAGGAAGAGAGAAAGTCATGGCTGAGTGAACTTTAAGAGAGCCTTCAGTGGTGTTTATGAACTCATTTTAAAGCACCCTTTCCACTCACAGACAACTAGATTTTAGTATTTGTCTCTGGGATAAATCCCTGCCTCAGCCAGATTTACCTGCCCGGGACCTGATGTTGGATTTTGCTGAGATTTCCCCAGACGTAATATGTATGGCTGTAAATGTTTTGCTGGTGTGATAAAAGCAGAAATATAGACTGTAAATTGTTTTACTGAGGAAGCGCGGACGCGCCGTTCCCTGTTCAGCCTGCAGATGGCACTGCCGCACCACGTTAGAGCTTCTGGCAATTGCTGCAGGAGGAGGGGCCAACAGGAGCAGACGTATGGCATAAAATACACAACAGTGGGTCCATTATTGTAAAATATATCATAATACATTTTGCTCACTTTTTCATACATGACACCGTGTGCACGGCTGGAATGTGCAGTAAAGTTTCACATAATGCAAGAGAACTTCCGCAAATGACCATTTGATGGCACTGTTGGGAAATGGAGGACGAGAAACTGACGGCAAAGTAGTATCCTGTAACATCTTGCCGTCTCCCTCGCTTCTGCGTCTTTCAGCTGAGAGGTGTGCTCCAACACTTTCCCGTCTGAAACACAAAGGTAGGAAAAAATGCCGCATCTGAATGTCTTTATCAACTAAGGACAGGGCTCTCTTCGCGCGTCCAAGGCTGTTTCTGCATTGTAGGCATCTGTGTCTCTATTCAAAGGTATACTAAGGAGTGAAGGGACGAGGTGGGAGGGGGGTGTGGTGGTGGTGGTGGTGGTGTGTGTGTTTGATGCATCTCGAATGCAGCCAAGGCCTTCAGAAGAAAAAGAAAAATCTCTTTCATTCGACAAAACCTCATAAAACAACAGGGTTTGAAAGGAACGAGGGAGGCAGGTGTAGACAGAATGGGAGGCATGTGGAGGAGAGCGTCCCAAGGTCAACACATGGCCCCCTTCACACCAGGCACAACTGAAGGCCACAGTTAGTCAGCCTTCGCTGGAGAGCAGATACGGCCACATCCCGCTACTCAGGTTCTGTCTGAGATCTTGCCAGGACGGGCTGCCTCATTTCGTTCCCTGCCCTGATTCGCTGAATCAGATGTGGAGTTTCCCACCTTTGTTTCAGGTGCATGCCGGATGTGCCTCGCTTTATCAGCATGAGTGGGACATCCAAGGACCGCAGACAGTCATAGGTCACTGGAGTAAATCACATAGCAGTAAAAACATGCAAACAGACGGATTACACTACGAGCCCCGATAGATTGTACTTTAGTGTCTTTTACGGTATGTTCAGTGCAATGCAGGAAAATGCATGTCTGAAGGAAGTAGTCAACAGGAGGGCCGGACCGTGTGGTGGGGCATTGCTCTACTAAACAACCCCATGAAACCACAAAAAAAAGTAATATCTGGGTTTATAATAATAATAATACATTTATAGGGCGCTTTTAAAGGTACACAAAGACGCTTTACATGGAGATACAGTACAATAATAGATTGACTGACACATTTACATATAATCAGAAAGTTCAAACAATGCATAAAACTTATACTGAAAGACAGCACAAGTAAAATGGATGTACCTGAGGAACAAATGGATGTGGAAACGAAAATAAAAAATTGGGATTACATACAAGAATAATCCCATCCACATCTTACATTTGTTATTTAATAGAGGTTTTTATCCAAAGCGACTTCCGTTCCCTAACTACAGGGGGCAATCTTCCTGGAGACACCGGCGTTAAGGGTCTTGCTCAGGAATCCAGGGGGGGTGTGATGAAGGTAGGATTCCAATCTCGTGGTCTAGAGTTTAGTATCCCACCCACTAGGCCACCACCTGATTCCAATACTGACCCGATACTCAGGGTATGGCCCAATACCAATACACCAGTTCTTTGTTAAAGGGATAAAAATTGTGGTAAACCCCTTGAAGCATCTGACTTCCAGGTTCCATTGAAGCCTCTCACCATTGAACCAAGGCAATGCCAGTATAAAGTACAACTCAAGTGACACATTTTCAGTTTTTAATGTGGAACACTGGCATGCAATCAAATAAAAGGTACACAGCAATGGGTAGAATTGTTGAAACATACTCCTCGGATAATATGGGTTATATGTTGTGTTACGCAGTTCTGTAGATTCACTACTGAGCATATTCAGACCTCACTGCTTAAATGAATGGAGAACAATATGCCGTCGTCTCCTCTAGCTACACTTTTTGACAATGGATCCATATCTAATTCAGTCTAGACGTACTGGACATTGCAGAGAACTCAAGAGGCACTGAAGAAACACAGACCTGCTGCAAATCTGGTCAGTTTGAGCATATTTGACGTGCGTCAATGCGATACTCAACAATTTCGTCTGCAAGCTGCTGTGGTTACATGCCTTCGTGGAGTTTTTAACTTCTGATTCATTTATAAAAGCTATTGCAGTTTAACCACAGCAACCACAGCTCATGATTTTGTACAACAAAGAACTGACGAACAGGTTATAAGTCAAAGTTGAAATCAGACGAGTGGCACTAAAATTGATGCTAGCAGTGCTGAGGATATGAGGATTAACTTGTTAACATTAGACTGAGATATTTTCAACATCATAGATGTCAGGCCAACAGGTGCAATCGCCACCAGCCTCAAACTGTAAACCTGATGGTTAGGGAGTCGTCCCTACAGTCAGAAGGTTGTGGGTTCGAATCCCAATACTGTGTGCAGTCCTGGGTTCACAAGAGGCCACTTTACTTTAATGTATGTGTGTGTCCCATGTCCTGAAGGTCCCGAGGCGATACAAGTGTAAAATAAAGTAAAGTTGTCCCATTTTCGCTCATGAACACACCACAGCACACAGTCTGAAATTCTGTCTCTGCATTTAACCATTTAAACCATTCACCAAGTGAAGCAGGGGGCTGCCACCAACGAGAGTATGGGGTGGTGCCTTGCTCAAGGGGACCTCAGAGGTGACACTAACAGTCCTGGGGTTTGGAATCCACAACCTTCTGATCTCCCCAACCAACAGGGCCAACTCCCTAACCACCAGAACAGCAGCTGCCACAAAAGTGTCCTTCCAGCCAAACACACCAAGAAACAAATGTTCTAAAAACGTTCACAGCAACAGGTAGAAGTGCTAAAAATAAAAACTCCCTCGTTAATGTGGCTATTATGTGTCTACAGTACTGTGCAAAAGTCTCGGGCGCCTATAGTTTGAATCTGTTTCTATCAGCAGTGTGTTTCTTTCTGCCAGCAAAACACAAGTGAACATCAGAATCAACTCAAACCAACAAGAAAGCAGTAAAAAGTATCAAGATTTTTCTAAACCGGAGTTGATATTGTGGGAGCTGGTTAGAAGAACACAGGTTTGGGTTCAGATTTCTGCTCAGTGCCTCCAGATTGATAAAACTCCATTAGCAGCTTCACCTCATTTACTCTATTGCAGTAAAACCAGCAAGTCCAGGGCTCTGATTACATCTTGTAGCTATGAGTTTTGAACTTCCATGAGGAAAGAGGTCTGGAAATTGTCCGGAGACACTTTGCCACACATAAAACCTCTTTACTGTAATAATGCTAATTATATTTATTGTAATATTAATGCTTTAACACCAACTTAACACTACTGTCCAACAGTAAACAGGCTTTAAGTATTATTTTCCCAGGTGCCAAAGACTTTTGCACAGTACTGTATGTTTCAGTTCCTTTATTTGTGTTTAGCTGAGTGCAAAAGTTTGCACACCCCCTCGCAATTTATTGCAATGTGAAATTAAGAACGCTCCTCTACTGAGAACTTTCTTTTGCGAATTATTTATTTATTTGCTGAGTCGAACAAAGCTAAAATAATAATTACGTACGTTAAATATGCTGCTGGCTTTGAACAGGCTGCGATGATTCGCTTTATTTTCCCTCGATGTGTTTAGCTCTGAAAATGAACTGATTGTGAATTAAACGGTGCAGAATCGCTGTGTGCTCATTCCACTTCAAGAATGAAAACACATGTCATTTGACTAGATGGGAGGAAGCAATCAGGGGGCCAGGCAAAAACAAACAAAAGAAAACCCAAAACCCACTAGCTGGCGGGGGGTAAAGATGAAGGAGAACGGTTTATTTCACAAGGGGGGATTGGTGTTTGGGGATGGGTATTCGGCTCCTTGGCTAAGGAGATGTTTGCACTTGACTGTATATAAAAAGGATCCGCATGAACTAATGCCAATGCATTTCACAGGACCTGCAGAAATGAAAGATCAATGCAGAAACATTTACATGCTGCAGCTCAAGCAGATGGAAATCTCTGCAGCTCGGCGTGCTGGCGCTCCGTCTCCGCGGCCTCGTGTTCCTGCCGCAGATGGTCCTGGATTAGAGCGAGCAGGCAAATGCCAGCATGCGTGAGGGAAGCAGACTTAACCTTTTCCTGCGACTGTAAAGGAGAAGACCTCGCTCTCCTCAAGCCTCCACCGTGCCGGCGCGGCCACACACACCGTCCTCAAACCTCAGCCCGACTCTGATCTGACTCGGGACAGAAGTTCCAGGAAAATTTACTTCAAGTGTTACTTTTCTTATTGACAGATTTTTATTTTTTTATTATAATCACTGACAGCCATGGGGGGAAAAAAGAGCCAAATGTCCCCTGGTATTCTGTTCACTGTTTGTACAGTTTGCTGCTGTGTGTGTGTGTGTGTGTGTGTGTGTGTGTGTGTGTGTGTGTGTGTGTGTGTGTGTGTGTGTGTGTGTGTGTGTTAAACTTCTGTTGGAATGGAGTATATGTTTTGCTGGTCATTTATTCAGTTAGCTTCAGTCAGACAGGAATGATCTCCTAAACTCATGCACGTTTAGTTTCTACTGCCTATTCTTTGCTGACTTTGGTACGTTTGAACCGCACTGTCCCTCCTCAATGTTCTTTAGATTTTGGAAGAAGCTGGTGTGATTTCTGGATATGACATCACTCCAGAAGCAGCACTGGCCAAACTGATCTGGGTCCTGCTTTCAGATATGACACCAGATGTAAGGCGTAAGGAATGTCTTATGGGTTTTACTTATTCCATCCCTCAATTTTCAATTTTCAATCTCCCGTTTCTCGAAAAGGCAAAATACATGCATGGCCGGTAAATTAGGGATTCTAAATTGACCATAGATGTGATTGTGTGAGTGTATGGTGTGTTCATCTTGCAGTGGGATGGCACCTCACTAGGGGTGAATCAAGCTTTCCAAAAGTGGGGGGGTTCTGAGATGGGGATGCCAAATTATAAATACAATTTAATCAATTTAATATAATATAATCTGACAAAAGTGTGTGTGCGTGTGGGGGGGTGGAATCACATTTTAGCAAAAGTGGGGGGTGTTGAACCCTAGTAATAAACGGTTAATGAATAGTAATATATTTGTAGAATGTGAGTTGCTGATTATTATCAGTGGAGCAGTGCTGATGAAGTACATCTGTCCTAGGACTAAATGGTAACGTCACTGAAAGGCTTTGATCTTTCAGATCAGGTTTGATATTATTTTTTATATTTCTGGTCAGGTTTGAGGATGTCTTTTGTGATTATTGGCAGCACTTGCATATTTTAATCAATAATCAATGATCAGTAATTAATCATCTCAGTAGCTGCTTCAGGTCTGTGTGAATCAGCTCATCTCTCACGCAGTAAAACCTCATTGGTAATCTGAAAAAGACTTGAGTTCATCCTCTTATTTGCTGCTCTCAGTCCGTCAGATTTTGTTTTCAGGACTTTCCAACTTGAGACTGATCTGATCTTCTGAGTTTCATTTAGTCTCTTTAATAAAAAGCAACATATCTTCGAAGGAGCCTTTCACTTTAGTCCAGTTCAGTTCTGTCAGTTTGTCTGTCCTGGCAGTTTATTTATTGTTTTTCTGCTTGGCTCTTTCCGTCTCTGTGGTTCATGTAAGGTTTGAGGATGTTTTTTGGTGTTTCAGGTCATATTTTAGTATGTTTTCGATTCCAGGCCAGATTTAAGGATATTGTTGGTGTTTTGGGCTAGATTTAGAATATTTTTGATGTGTTTCAGGTCCTGGAGTGCAGTGTGTGTGGAGAGTCATGTGCACCCGTATTTGAGGTAAGTTTAAGACAGTTTCTGTATTCGGAACTGATCTAGCATCAACTATTCAAGCTGAATACGTTTCTTTTTATCTTTTTCAGGTTAAATTGGAATAGACGCATGCTTAGCACAGTGACTTTTACTCAGCTTTTTACTCAGAGTAAAAATGTGTATAATGAATAAAATAATAAAAGGTCTTTGCATGAATGAACATCAAAACTAAAGGCTTTTTCTTTCAAACTGGCTTCGATCAGCATCACAGCTCTGAAACTCTGATGAAGGTCTTAAAGGACATTTGTCTGAAAACAGATTCAGGAATATTAACTCTCCAGGTGCTGCTAAAAGTTAAAAAATTGTGTGGTTTTCCCTCTGAATCTACACAGATTTCTTGAAAAAAGACTGAAATATTTAAACTAGTGCTATAAACGATGAATTAAAATTAACTATTTAATCGCAAATCTGGAAAAAAAATAGATTAATTAGTCACATTTCTGAGTCAATCCAATAATATAAAATAAACACACTCAAGTCATCAATTTTACAATTGTCCATTTAATGGAGTGTGTTTATCTTCCATAGCTAGCAAGTGGCTGAGTTCGGTTCATTTCTTCTTGTGGCATGCCGTTCGCTGGCGAAGCGTAATACTGCCCCCACTGATAATAATGTGGTACTGCAGTGCAGAGGGACACTTAATTTTCGAATTAATCGTGCAATCAATTTATTTTAAAGGGTTATAGAAAATGTATTAACGCAAATAGTTAACACGATATTTATAACAGCACTAATTTAAACAAACTGCCTCCTGCAGAGGGGTCCGACCATCAGCCTGTGATCAGCAAATGTAAAACATGAGCTGCGTTCAGTCTCACGAGAGATTATTTGTTCAGTTCAGGATTTGCAAAAATAGATTCGAGATTTTTATTTCTCACATGCAGTCTTACAGGTACAACATGCAGTGAAATGTATCCTGAAGCGCTCCTTATGACTGTGCAGATTATTTTTAAATATTCAATATAAAAATGTGGAATTAAGACACAAAAATAAACAAAAATGTGAGGAATAAGTACAATTATGTAAATAGGGACGAGTTCAATGAACAGTGTTGGGCAAGTTACTTCAAAACTGTAATGTGTTATTTATTACTTGTTACCGTAATTTCAAAGTAATTCGTTACATTACAATATTACTGTAATCAAAATGTAAGGCATTACACCACTATTGCAATACTTTTAAGTTACTCTCAGCAAATTAACTGAAATATGGATTGGGCAATGAAAATATAGCTCATGATGTTCAATGAGATCATTCCAGAGCCAGTGGAAGGTGATGAGGTATGTGGCTGAGCAGCTTATGGTTAAAAACAGTACTATTCGACGTTCGATCAGTTGCAGGTTCACTCATCTCTCTGCTCTGTCTGAGTACAAGAAGTGAAACATTTTTCTCCTCAGCTGATCTTGCGGTGATTTTGGTGAATTTGTACTGCAGTGATGTTATTTAGGCTGCGTCCGAAATTGCATACTATGTGTGTAGGTACTACATGTGAATTTGTACTGCTCTACCGTTAAATCAGTAAGTTCTATACAGTATGAATGAGGGCAGTATGAATGGAATTCAGACTTACTGCATCCGCTCTGTTGGTGATGTCACGTGTCATGTGCCATCACAAAAGCGATTTTATATTTAATGCAATGGCCTTATTTTTTACCTTTACAGACAGCATTTTCTCACAAGTGTAAT
>JBBMFX010513043.1:0-16700 GCA_037832545.1 Rhabdalestes septentrionalis
TCCGAGCACAGATATTGACTCGTATTACTCGTATGATACTCGTACTCGTCAAAAGTGCTTTATCCGTACCGGATACTATATATAGTCCTGCTTGTTTGTGGGGAACCCCCCTCACCCCCCAACACACTTACACACACATACACCCCTACTGGGTAAAGCATCCTGTCGCCCGGTGAGTAACCATGCAAACATGGGCACGTTCTGGGGAATTTATTTGAGCTTTTTCCCAGGACTCCTTTGATGCTGTGGATGGGCCAGGAGACCCAGGGATGGGGGGCTAAACTAAAGAGCAATGGCCCCCCGTGGAGGTGGGGAAGCTGCAGCTTTTTGTTTGAGCACGCTCAGAGAAAACCTGCAGCACAAAGATGAACCCACTCTCGCCTCTGAACCGCTCATTCTCTCCGTCTCTCCCAAATCCCTGCACAGAGTCCTGGAAGAGCTCTTTTTGGGGGATTTATTTTTTTAGGTTTCGACAAATCCTGCCTTAGGCAACTCTGCGAAAAAGAGGAAAGTGTTCTGATAGTTTGTTTTAGGAAGACTTTGCCAATTTAGATTGACCTCGGGTAATTGTTCTCTCTTTCTTGCCTCTTCCTGGCATTTGGGTGGATGTACGGTACTGTGCAAAAGTCGTGAGCCATTTTTGATTCCCTTGGTGCTGTTTTCTGTCTGGCAGACTGTTTTATCTTTGTCATACTAAGGAGATTAAAGGAAAGAAATGGTAACAAATGTTGAAAAGAAATGTGACAAGTGTCTAAAGATACAAAGAGCCTAGATAAAGGAGTTTCAACCACTCAGCATTCAGCACCACCAGTATACTGATTACTGCCTGATCATCTGAAAGTGCTTCAGGAAGCCTGAAAACCTTTTCCTTATTACAACTGAACCACACTAATACTACATTAAACTCTTTGGAAGCAAAGTATGAAGAAATTAGGGGTTGCTCAAGACTTTTACATGCTCCTGTAGATCCATGTGTTTTAAAGAGTATTTTTTCAATACTGAACTACTGTGGAGGGTTAGGAATGTATCCCAATAGTGCCCTTAACACTAAAACCGACCAGCGTTTGGGAGTGTAGTGTGTATTTTTATTTAAAAGCTGGAAATTGGCCAAAAAAAATTGTGAAAAAAAAAAAAATTACTCTAAAGAAGCTTCTAAAGCCATAGATTGGTATGATGCAGTGTTTTAATGTTTAAGTGTACCAACCTGAAACACTCACACGATTTAGATCAGTACAGAGTAAATACTTTATTATACTTGTCAACTAACCCACCAAACTTACACCTTTAATGTTCCTAAGAGGTTCTTATACCTTTAATGTTCTTACATTCTTTAATGTACATTCAGTAAAGTATTAGTTTACTAAAACACAAAACTCATACTATTAAGGTCAGTACAGAGTAAATACTTCATACTATTAGAATACCAAACTTTATAGTGTTGAAGTACTAATCCCCTAAAAACAAAGATCAATACGGAGTATGAGGTCTATTATTTGTGTTGGTTTTATTGTGTTTTTGTTAAACCTGTTTATTTTACGCTACTTTTCATTCCTTAGACCTTCTTGTGTTTTTGTAGTTTCTTGTGTTTTAGTGTACCACAGACCTCCCATTTTTGTGTTTTGATTATGTGATAGTTTGGAGTATTAAGATGAGTACTATTAAGATCACTATTAAGAGTAAATAGCTCATCCACTCGGTGGAACTGACTCAGAAATGAATGCTCTTCTAGACTAGGCTTTTCTAAAACATGGTTATTTTTTAATTTCAGTTTTCGCCAAAACTTACAACACATTGTTGTGATCAAAGCAGCGCTCACCCGAACGACAGCCGTAAAAACACACTTAGGATGAAGAGAGCCTGAGGAAGAAACGATTTGAGAATGCTGCTCTTGAACCCTTATTGATTTTCTCCCAGAGCGGAGCTTCTGGCAGCGGTAAAACACACAGCAGAATTAGACTACACCTCTCATCGTCCCGCTGCTCACACACAAGCTCATAAAACAGACAGATCCCATTAGAGAACTGATCAATCAGACTGCTGAAGTGCTAAGAAATAAATTACTTGGTCCTACTTTGCATATTATTACATAAAACTCATGCTAGGATGGAATTTTGAAGCTCCGCCCTAGTCCTACTCCCCTCATTACTATTTATCAGTCACTTAGGCCTGAACGCAGTCTTGTGTCACTGTACATGTTCTGCCCTTTCATAATTATTTGTCTGTTCTGTGAGCAAATGTTTGTAGAAAATAAAAAAGTGTTTAGTGGAAAATATAAAGAGATTAATGAAAAGATCAGTGACTTTAATGTAGTGTGAATCTGCAGTGTGTAGTTTCACTGTAATAACCCTGGAATGATTTTAAGCCTGTGTGAATCTACATTCTGTCTAATGTTTACAGTCTGAAAGTAATAACTGTAAAGTGATTTAAATCCAGTATGATTCTGCATGGTGTGTAGTTTCTACAGTTATAACAGTTATAACAGTTATAATTGTGATTTTATCCAGTTTAAATCTGCATTGTGTAGTTTCTACAGCCTGACAGTAATAACTATGGATTGATTTTAATCCAGAATGAATCTGCAGTGTGTAGTTTCTTCAGTCTGACAGCAAAAACAATGGATTGATATGAATCTGCAGAGTGTGTGGTTTTTACAGTCTGACAGTAATGACTGTGGGAAGATATTACTGTACTGCTGGGTTTTAAATGCGTGACAGCCTTGTGCATTTGCAGAGTTATAGCCTTAATGCTAAATGTAAAATGTATGTAATTCTATAAAATATATACATGATCTCGGTTGTATCCTGCGTGCTAATTGATGCAGCTATGGATTGTGGCCCTGGTAACTGTAATGAGAAAGTTTTGACCAGGCTTAATAATTTTTTTACTTCACTGCACACTTGAATATCCCCTGGTCCAGTGTTCAGTCATCATCACATCGTGTGGGTGTGGGGTCATGGTGGAGTAGGGTCACATTCTAAGAGTCTTCTCCCTGTTTTCTTGCATATTGTTTATATTCTCCATGTTTTATTGTTTGTGTCTGTATCATATGAATATGCTTTGGTCTTAGCCCCGCCCCTTGTTATCCTGTTTAACTATGTCTAGTTCCTGACATCACCCCTGTCCAGGTGTACTCATGACCTTATTGAGTAGAAATCCCATGTTCCAGTCTGTGTGTCTGGATTCTTTGTTGAACTTCTTATCATTATGCTCTTTGTAACTTGCATCTATTGTGATCATTTCTATTTGGGTTGGTTTTATTGGGTTTTTGTTAAACATGTTTATTTTCCACTTCTTATTCCTTAGACTGAAGGAATATTCCTTATTCCTTAGTATTTTTGTGTACCCTGGAGCTCATTTTTGTGTTTTGGTTATATGTTCAATAGCATTAAACCCTTCGGAAACTGTGAATACATCCTGCTTTCCACGACTCTTGCATCACTACAGGGGCCTTCAACTGATGAAATGTGTTTATGTGGGTTCTTTCATGTGAGTCACCAACAAATCTGAAGGGATAAAGGCGGGGCTAAGACAATTTTACAAATTAAATTGTATGTATACATTTCAAATACAAAAATAGTTAGACTCATAGCTGGAGTCATTTTGTTAAAAGTAGAGATTAAAAGAAAGCTTTTGTGATTAATCATGTATTTGCATGTAAATCGTACAGAACATCCATGATAGTATTCACTGGCGTCATCGGTCTTAATGTAAAACTCTCCTTCAAATGCGAACGTGAATCTGGGACAAGCATGGAAATCACAAGTGTCTGTAATCACAAAAAAAACTTCCGCAAACTTCTTTGAACTAAACAGGAAACATGAACCACAGGTACAGTCATTAATTGGGATGATTTCTGCATGATTTCCCTCTCCTGAACTGCGGGCAGCTGCAGTGGTATCAGATGAGGTGGCCGTGCTGTGTTTTTAGTTCTGAATGCAGCTGGAGATATAGAGTTTGCGCTCCTATCGATCCCGTCTGAGGCTGATATCATAATCTACTGCAGCTCTTGTTCGCTAATAGACGCGCTGGAGGTAATAAAGAGGAAAAGTTCTGCGCCCTGGAGAAGGCAAGGTGAAGTTTAGTCGATACCCAGCCCCTGCACCAGCAGACCCAGCTCAGCTTCTCCCAAATAGAGTTTGAAGAACAGCTTCGTTTCAGACTTCATTGGGTTTCGAGATCTCTTCGACAAGCCATGGCCAGTCCTGAGCTGCCAAATCCTGTCCCGAAAATAAGACTTATTGAAGCTGTCTGTCATTTATACTTATGCAAACTACAGGGAACGAGTCTGGGTTGTCCCTGGGATTTTAAACAAAATCTGAATCATAAAACTTAATCGATACCGGAGGAAATGGCTTATGTAAAGAGTGTACACACATATAAAGAGACAGCTTAACTTTATGGTAGAGACAATTCAAATAAAAACAGTGTACCAAAAAAATAATAGAGTATTTTCTGTTACTTTCTGTATGAACTCACTGCTATATTTCACTGGAAAATCTGGTCCAGAGAAAAGCAGAAAGTTTAGAGAGGGAAGTCTTGTCCTCTCCAGTCTCCAGATCTTTCTCCCTTTGAGCTGCAGGCATGGCCTTGAGAATCAGAAGTTACAAATAAACTCCAGAAATCACACATAAATTTTTGCTTCTTGAAAAGGTGCTGAGAGGGTTTGGATGCAAGTTATTGTTGAAAGTTGCTGAAAGGATGTGGTGAATATGTGCTGCTGTGATAAAGGAGTGGGTATTTTGATTAGACCTTTTCAGGAACATGTACGTCATTAAACTGCTTATAGTGAATACTGTTACACTTCAGAACAGTCTGTTAATTTGGATTTTCTGAAGTTCATTTTTACAGCTCACAGTATGTCACACTGTGTCCTAAACCATGCACACAAGTTTAAAGCTGGAAGTGGTTTAAGCCAATCAAAACTAGTGATTAAGTTATTTTTACTTTTAAAGATGTGGGTGACTACTGATGTCTAGTGTTATTGACATCAGGCTCAATGGTCCAGATAGGCAAAATGTTGACTGCAGATATGATCCATTACATTAGAAATGGGTGGAAAATTATGTAAATGTATTGTTTTGTGTTAAGGGTGAATATGGCTGTATTTAGGTTACCGTAGCATGCACGTTGGATTGTGTTATTCTAAAGCAAATACTGTTTGGGTCTGAAGCAAGCAGACAATTATTTTAGATAGTGAGAGCAATACACACGGCAACAATGCAGAAAACAACACAACACAAAATCTGCGTTAGTCTTCATTGCTTCCTCACAGCTCTTGGCAGTAAAGCAGTGTAGCCTCTCAGCGGAGTTGCATAAAGCATCATTCTGAATTAGTGTCTCTCTTTATTTCCCTCTTCGTGTCTCTGTAAGTGTGTTTCCTGCTTTAAATAAAAGGAGAGGGCTTTTAAAACTCGGCTTGATTACTAGGTCTTACATTTCTGTAGGCGCCCAAGTGACCGGTCATCTGCCAAATGGAAATTGTCTTATTTTTCAACAATATAATAATGTCTGTTCACTATAATGCTGCTATCAGATTATCCAGGACAGTGTCAGCTATCTCTGTTGAGCTGTTAGTGAGCAATGAGGGCTGAAAATGTTTCATGCCTCTCCAGACAGAGATGAAATTTCTTATATTTCCACAATATATTAAATGGAAGTTGAACTTGTTTGTATAACTAAGGACCTTCAGCACACAAAGCATTGAGCAAAAAATACTTGTTTTTGTCTTTTTTGACCATACTGATTCAGAAAAACATTTTTTCATTCAATTATGTTTTTCAGTACAGCAAAAACTAGACAGTGTTTAGTACAACTGCCACAGGGGTTCTGCAGGAGTTCGAGCAAAGAGTGCCAACTGGCCCAAAGCTGTCAGATTATGATGTCAGATCTGACAGCTTTAATTCATCCAGGACATTTTCTGCACATTTTGTGTTAGGATGTTGAGACTAAATGTCAAATATAGACCAGAGGAACCAAATGAAACATGTAGCTTGTTGTAGTACCATCTCATTGCTTATTTGTTTAAAACTCATCAATATGCTGTTAGAAAAGAGCTACGAAATGTCATTAAGTTTGAACAAACAGCCATAAACTTGCTGCTGAATTTGTTGGTGGCCACTTGGTTGCATTAACCAAGTCTAAGACACCAAAATTCTAAATGTATGCTTAAGAAATGCTGAAATGTGTTAGCTGCAGTGCCCTCTATAGATGAAATTTCAATACATTTGGTGCTCATCCAGAGAATGCGGTGGTGAAACAGGTTCAGCAATTGCATGATGTTGGAACCTTCTTATCACAAGATATTGGGAGTGAACTTAAGAGTGTTCACCTTTCAAGAGCTTCATTTGTGGCTCTCCGTGTTACCCATGTGCTTGGGACTGTTCTTCCATTTCTGTGGTTCCTGCCCAAGGAACCCAGTGCAGTCCACCTTGCTCAGCTGATTCAGCGCAGGCTCCCTAGAGTCGGCTGCAGATTCTACAGTAGCCGCGCTCCTGGAGGCACTGATTAATTGCCTGGGTGAATTTGCATTGTATTCTTACTGTATTGTATTTCCAGCATGACGAATGAACACCTGAGCTTAACTCGGCGGTCACGGCTTTCCTGATCTATTCAGCAGCCGAATAGCCTCTGGAGAAACGAGCTGAGATTATAAATCTGCTGTTAATAAGCCACTAAACCATGTGAGAAATTAATGTCTTCTTTTTTCTTGTGGTTCTATTTATTTCAGTCTATAAGGTAAAAGCATAAGCTTCATGACTGCAGATTATGATTTGAGGAATGTATGCTTGATTTCAGTAAATATAATCAGTTTAAAACATTCTAGAACCAGAGTTTTTACCCTCAGAAATCAGAGTGTATCAGTAAACACTGATTTTATTGAATATAAATGGTGTAAAACAGTCTAGAACTGATGTTTGTTCCCCTACATTCTGCAGAAACGCCCACAGGTTGATGTTGGATCGGATCAGTGGAGGGACGGTGCTGCGCTCTGTTGATCAGAACATTTGTAGTGATGCTCTGCCCTCGTTGTAGAAACACAAACTCAGGACACAGTTTATATCCTTATTTTTTTTTAAAAACCTCAATAAAATCTCTGCTGAACTTCTACAGCTTTTCATGTGATAACTTTATTTTCTGACCAGATTATGGAGAGTTGATCAATCAGCAGGATTGGTATTGATAAGTATTTATCACTCTCGTTGTCAGTACTGTCCTAACCGGACCCATCCCTGGTAATGCTTTTTCCCAGTTTTTTACCGAAAGTGTTCTTTTCTGTCCTGTCGTTGCTCTGTGACTCTGGGTCCACGCTCCCACCCCAGGGCGGTTTGTGAAAACAGACCCTGTTGTGTTAACAGTAGGCCTGCTGTGTTGGGCTCCATAGTGCAAATTTACTCTGTTTTTCCAGCTCACAGTAAGTAATGCTAACGAGACCTTTGCAGGGATTTATTTTTTCCTTTTTTACCTGACATAGTAGCAGTGAAAATCAAACGCTGAGACGCAGTGTTCCCGAAGTTGCTCAGCAATGCGTTGCACACATTCACGCCTGGAGCTAGCATTTACATTCAGTCCTGTTGAGACACAGCCATAACAGTGATTGAGACCAGTGTGGAGCAGCTTGCCATGCTACTGTGCTGCATACACACACACACACACACACATACACATGTACGCACACACTCGTTCCGAACAAAGCCATTATTGTGATCGATGGTGTTATTGTGTCAGCTGGCTGTTTGGAAGCTCATGCTGCAGTAAATATCAGCTCCTCTTCTGAGTTCTGGCCTCATCCCTGTTTCGTAAAGAGCCAGAGGAAAATATCCTGTATGGCTGCATGACTTTGTAACACACAAATAAGAACTACGGAGGCATACAAGCTGAGTGGTATAGTGTAGAGCAGCAGTATTCATCATATGTGCTTGTTACCGTGATCATATGTGTTATTTTCTATACTGTTCATGCATCATTCAGTAGGACTTCATATCACATGCATAAGCATTTCATGTGTAGCAGCATTCATGAGGCATGTGATCATCAACATGAGTAATCATATGGTTATATTTTATCTTTTGCATCCCTCTGTAAGTGTGTCCTTTCCAACTAGCGCCCCTCGTCAGGCAGACACAATACACAAGCATTTCAGCGTTTCAAAAACCAAATTTGCAAGGTAAGTTGGCCTGTAAGTGACGTGATTTTCATTCAGTGTGACTCGTTTGGGCTCATTTGTGGAATAGCGCCACCTAGTGAATTACACCAAGTTTCATGAAATTTTGACAATTTTTCTTTTGGTGGGGGTGTTGGGAAGTAGAAAGGCACATACCTGATGGGAACTCATACAGTACTGTACCATTAACAGAACTGAAGACACTATTTGTTAAGGTTTTTATCTTCTGAACTCTTCTTAATGGTCTGTCTGAGGTCCTCAGCTCAGCTTTTGTAACCTTTTAATGGCAATAAAGCAAAAACTCACGCTGATGTTCTCGTGTACAGTGTTAATTTTCCAGCTCTACATCGTATCATTCATGTCCGTTTTGTATTCAACATAAACGCCAATTAGAACAAGCAGTATCTCAGCCTGTATTGGATGTTATTAACTTCTGTCCTATAATTACGAAGCTTCAGTGAAACAATTACTGTGGCTAATGAGCGGCTAACAGAACAGTCGTGTTAATTCCTGAGGCCCTGCTAATTCAATTGTGTCCAATAACTCTGCCATTTAAATGCATAGAAGGAAGAATTTCGGGGGACCAGGTTGGCCACGACGGGGGGGGGGGGGGGAGAGAGAGAGAGAGAGAGAGAGAGAGAGAGTGAGTGAGTGAGTGAGTGGTCATTATATTCAGATAATAACTACTCAGCAGCTGCCTCAACCAAAGACTGCTGGGATTGTTCCTCATTTTCCCACGTAATAAGAGGAAGTGGACCACCTCAAATTTCTCGCATCAGATCAGACCCCCGCACAAACACTTCGCAATTAAATAGAGAATAAACCTCAGGTAACATAAAACAACACATGTGTGTGTTAGAGTGTGTGTGTCAGATTGTGTGTGTGTGTGTGTGTGTTAGTTTGTGTGTCTTAGTGTGCGCGGTTTGTTCATGTGTGAGTATGAAATTGTTGCCACATTTTTGTCAGTTTTTAACATACCATGCAGGTACAGAATGTATATTAAATTATATTTATTATGTAATTAAGCATGTAAGGCAACATTTAAACTTTTGTTAATTATCAATTTAATATAACGTCCCTAACACCTAGAAGACAGTGGTCTCCCATGTCCACACACTCAAACTTCACCAAGTTCTTAAATATGTTGGATGTGGTTTAGGACACAGCATGACATACTGTGAGCTGTAAAAAAAAAACGAACCTCTTCATTGAGGTAGATCAGACTTGTAGATATGGTTTAGGACAGTGAATGACTTACTGTGAGTTGTAAAAAAGATGAATGAATAAATAATGTATCAACACAAACTAAAGAAGGAAAGCATGCCTTAAGATTGACCACATCTGGAAGAGTCTGTAAATTAGTTTTGATTGTATGACTGTGTAAGAATAATGGGTTATTTAACCCCAGTACTTGGCCTCTTTAGGGGTTTTACACCGAGTGAAGCCATTTAAACCACAGTGTTTTCTCTCTCTCTGGCTGAAACAGGCAGTGTCTGTCAGTTACAGTAGGTTTTCAGTGTCGAGGTCAGTGCAGTGGGCGTCTCTGCCCACACTGTCCTTCTGTTTCTCTCCTTCTCCCACCTGTTCCTAACAAAGTCTCTCAGTTCCACCAGGGCCTTCAGGCCAGGCAGAGTCGAACACAGTTGTAAACTCACCCCCTTTTCTCCGCCACTGTTTTAAACCTGATTGTTCCTGAATGGGACGTCAGTTTCTGTTCCAAAATAGTTTTTGTGGAATTTTTTGGGGCGTCCACTGCAGTGGTCTTTGTTTGACTGGACAAACCTCCATAAATTATGCTAATGGACACATATCTTGCAAATGAGGCTTTCGTGAATTCAGAGAATTCAAAACGTTTGCGGAGAAGTGACCGTTATTGCCATTTATAGCAAGAAAACATTTTTTGTGTTTTGTAATTTGTTTTTTATTTTATCTGAGTTACAAAATAAGTGGGAAAAGGAAAGGACCAAATGTGGAAATGTTCAAAACTTTCAGCTCAGTGTCTGTAAATGGAAGAGGAGATATTTTATTAATTTACTGTAAAAACATGTATTGTCAGAATTATAATAATGTGTGCAATTACATACAGCTTAAATTAGTCTCTGCTAAACTAGACACTAAAAGGCATTTTGGACGTTTAATACATATTTTCTTTTCTATCATATCAACTTATGAATTGTAATTATGTACTTATAATATTATGACATGATTGGATTGTCGTTCAGTCCATTTTCTTTTCTACTTATATTATGGTCATATATCCTTTTTTTTTGCATTCCTAACAAAAATGGCTAAATTAAATGTAGCCCTTGTTAGTTAGGTAGATTCTCTAAAAGCTTTATTTAATTGGGTGCAATAATGTTCCACTTTATACACTGGAACAATTCTTAGTGTTTCAACTAAGATGTCATCCCAATTGGATAACATCTCCCACCCCATACAGGAGATCCTGACACTGCAAATACTGTGTTTATCTTCACTGTAACTGTTGCACTGAATGTTGTCTTCGTTTCGTTTAGTTGTATTGTTGTTCTTGTGTTCTTTTTATAGCTCTTTGTCCTGTTTGCACTTCTGGTCTAGTGGTCTGTTCTGTGCTTTTCTGTTCAGTTCTTGTGTTGCACCTTGGTTCTGGAGGAACGTTGTTTCATTTTTACTATGTACTGGGTATATATGGCAGAAGCGACAATAAAAACCCACATGGCTTGACGTAAGCCAGCGTTTCTCAAACGTATTTGTCCTGGGGACCTGTCATGTCAGGCTTTGGGACTTCATTTAAAAGTGTATACATATATATTTTCCAAAACTAATGTCCATATTTTCTAGATTGTATAGAGTACATTTTATTCTGTCCACTGTCTCTTCTGAGAAACATCCCACTGTGGGACAAATAATAGTTTATTTGATCTTATATTAAGTTTTAGGTGTGTTAGTGCGACACGGACTGGTTGTTCATTGTTTAAAAAAGTTGATTCCACTTTTGAAAGTTATCGAATGAAATTGCTTAATTCCATCAAAATAATAATATAAAACTGCATTAATTACTCTTATGGAGCTGTGAGTGTAGTTTAATGAAGTTTGGGTAAGTCGCCGTCAGCGCTGTTCATTCTTTCTCAGTGTTTACGTAACAGAACGCTGAACAAACAGCATTCGGGGTTCATTAATGATTCAAGCACAATTTTATTACATCATTAATAAGCAGAAATGACCAACTGTTTCAGCCGCCATTATTAAGAGCTCGCCTTCATCTCATTTTTCAGCGGAATGGTTTTGCTAATTACACTTAATCCACATCTGAGTCCATATTAAAGCCATTTCTGCTCGCAGTCACATGGTCCTGCATTTTACACAGACACACACGCACACACTATATACACACACACACACACACACACACACACACACACACACACACACACACACACACACACATTCTCTCTCACACACACACTCCCTGAGCATTAGGCCAGTGGTGTCTGTGTGTGCTGGGCTGTTCTGCTGATGTGTGCCATGTTCATGAGCCGTAAAATATTCTGATAGAGCTGGAACCCAGTCAGAAAGACACACTGAGTGATATTCACCCTCAAACTCCAGGGTGTGTGTGTGTGCATGTGTGCGTGTGTGTGTTTCTGGCAATTCATCAGTCTTATACTCTCACAGAGGTCAGTTCTTGCTGACGCTGTAAACACAAATGAGTAAAATGGTAGCGGTAGTAATGTCAGAAATGCAGTAAACACCCTATACACACACACACACACACCACACACAGTACAAACACATATCCTCTGGAAGATGCATGTGGCTCTGAACCTGCTGCTAAAGCAGCATCATGTCTAGACAGGACAGGGAACATGGAGGAGCCTAATTTCTTCATATTTTCCCTCCAAAGATCCAGACTTTCTTGTATTTTAATGTGGTCATGAGAAACAGTTCTCCAGGCTTCCTGAAGGACATTCAAAGATTTCCAGTCCAGTCAAATACCTGAAGTCCTGAACCAGTGAATAACAGGAGCAGATGATTCCAGATGATCGTGTGGTGATCAGAATACTGGTGGCGCTGAGTGGTTGGAAATCCTTAATCTAGGCTCCTTGTGTCTTTAGTCAATTTATCGCCTGTCACAATAGAACATTTGTTGACATTTCATTCATTTTATCTAACTTATGTTTCAGGACAATGTGAGAACCAGAGGAGAGTTCAAAGTGGTATTCGCTGTATGGACAATAATATTTGGACACCTGAGCATTACGCCAACTGTGACTTTTATGGCATTGCATTTAAACTTTCATATGGAGATGTACCCCCCTTTGCAACTTTGCAACTGCAAATTCCTCTCTTGTTGGAAGGCTTTTCACAAGATTTTAGAGTTTCTTTGGGAATTTGTGTCCATTCATTCTTTATAGCATTTATGAAGGGAGGGATGGTCACCCTACACACCCAGAGAGAGGGGGGGATATATGTCCTGGACTCCTGGACCTTACTTGTGATCTCCTCATGATGGAGCAGACAGGTCTTCCATTGCTCTTCACTTCTGAAGCTTCAGAAAAATTCAGAAAGGAATAGCCCATTAATTTGAGTGCTAACATGCTGGTTCAGGCCTTCAGTTTTAACGCGGGTGCGAGTGTGTCAGACTGAACACTCTGGCTGATTTGCTGGGAGGAGCTGATATTAAGCCACGCCTGAATCTTTTTCTACATTCCGATGGTGAATAGAATGTTCCCTGCTTTAGACAGGCCTGAGTTCCCCAGCCTGGATTAGTCCTGTGTTCTTCACCCTGATGTGTACGTCCTTGCCTTCAGAGAGTCATCCAGCAGTTTGGCTGGTCCAGATTGTTGCCTGTTGGGTTTTGGCCAAATTGTGGGGAGGAGGGGGAGTGTTTCCACACTCGAGAGCTGGCCACTGATGGGTGCTTATCACCAGATCTCTAGTGGCTTTACTCTATACCGCAGAGTTCTTCACCACAGCAGAGCCTTTTTAGTGTGTGTAGAACCTTTATAAATGTGTGTGTGTGTGTGTGGTTGTGTGTGTCTCTGCAGGAGGCGGAGTGGCATTGCGATGAGTTCACCAAGGGGGCCTGCTTCAGTCGGGGGAAATCAGAGGTAAAATCCATTTTTTATTCATGTATTTGTTTGTTTGGGTGGTTTTACTGTTGTTCTTCGTATTGTTATTCTTAATATAGTTATAATTATTGTGGAGTATTTAACCCCTTATTATGAGCAATTAAAAATAAGAGGAAATAAATAATAAATAAATGTGTGTATTCACAATTTATAACATTTAAATATTGTTTGTGCCATATAACTTTTTTATAATACAATTAAAACAACAACAACAACTATATAGAGAGAGACAGACAGAGAGTTAAAAGATAGAGAGACAGATAGATGGTTAGATGAATGGATGGATATTCACAGCCTGTAATGATCAGGGCCACGCTCCTTCCAACATCTTTCCTTTCAGAATTATAGGCTAAGCCACCTTCTCCAGAGAGCCGGCTTTAATAAGTCAGGGGGAATGGTTTCCCTCTGTACCAGCTGCACTCCCATCTCCTCACATGTGAAAAAGCTCATTGTTAGAGATTTTATTTCTTTCCAGTGGAGATGAATGGATCCAAGCGCCTCCAACACAAATCCAGCCGTTTTATTCTCTGTCATGCCCCAGTGAAGCTCCACGTGCCTCTGCGTGTTTATATGGATGTTGATGTTGGTAAAATAGTGAACGTGAACTAAATCACATTTCTTTGTGTCCTTCCACCATGAATGGGTTTAGTTTTAGGACCCAAAATCTTCCCAGAACCGGTAGAACGGCATCATGCGGCATAACCAGAACCATTTGGATCAACTTTCTGTGAGGACATTTGAGGTTTTAGACATCTGGTTCCATTCACCTCCACTGTGAACAATCCAGACACCCATTTTAACCACTCAGTTAGATCAACATTTTAAAAACTTTTATTAATCATCACTCATTGAAATGAGTGCAGAAACTGGAAGAATATGTCAGATTCAAAACATTTGTCTTTCCCATGTTAGTGTATTTGAGTGGCAGAAGACTTCTTTCATTATGATCTGAATTATTATTGTCATGTCCTTCTCATTTCAAACAATTTTAATGAACTGGTGGTCTACTGGGAAAGTTATGGTCATAGGTTTAAATTTTACCCTCAGCACACCACCACTGTGTTCCTAAGCAAGACCATTAACCAGGGACACTGTCGCCTGTAGTTGGGAGGTCGCCTCGAATAAAGCGTCTACTAAATGTACATGTAAATTATATTAAAACAAAAGCAAAAAAGCCCCACTAATACAGAAATTTAATGTACATTTTATTCAACTCTCAGTGTAATTAACATGTAATAACATTGTAATAATGTAGTAATAATAAAATAATAATAGCCAGACCTATGAGCGTTAATCTGCTCTAACTGGACTGAGGATGCAACTATGATTGTGAACCTGTAGTGGCATAATAACTTGTATATTTTCATGAATAATTGTGTACTTATACAGATTGATTGAGTGAATGGAGTTCAATTAGTCCCATGTGTTTGTCTGTTCAGCTGCTATATTACTTTAAAGCGCCGCTATTTTTCAGTTTTTCTCTGCACGAACGTGTGACATTACATCTGCGTTTATTAATGTTCTCGCTCTTGGAGTGCCGCTCTGCCTCCCGGCCGAATTACATTAACAAAAGTTAAAAGAAAAACGTGTCGGTGCGCGGAGGAGAGGCATGAGCGGCTGCGTGACTTAACGCAGGCCCTGATGAGCAGATAAAACCAAGCCCTCCGGCTCCACCACGGAAAACACTAAATCAACATCCGCAGAATTAGGGGGCCGGGGGGCTCCCAGCACCGCAGCCGGCGAGATTTACGGCGTCCCGAAGCCTCTGTGGGCCTGGTGAAAGATAGAGGAGCTGCGGCAGACGGAGTCCTTCAGGAGCTGTAATAGCAGTAGATATATTTTTAAACGCTCGCACCCTGTAAATGCTGAGCCTGTGAAAGCGGCAGCCTTATTTTCAGAGGTTTAAACAAATTTAAACAAATTGGCCGTTTTATCAGAAACACCATGCAGTTGCATTTAAATGAGTTAAATACGTTAAGTTGTTTAAATGTGTTGAATGGTTTGAATGGTATAAAAAAATGTATACTGTTTATACTGTGGTGTGTTCACTCTATGACAATAAAGCGCTACTTTACACACATACACACACACACATGCTGGTTAAGGATAAGTGGTTCAGATTAATTGATCAATGTTATATAATGGGTGGATATATTTTATTTTTGCATTATGTATGCATATTTACTGCCCACTGTTTGTCCTCATGTTCAGCTTTCCTACTGACCCTTCTTTTGTTTTATTGTTCGCTTGTTTGATTGTTTTGTCCACAGGAGGAATGCCAGAACTATATCCGTGTCTTGCTGGTGAACGGAGACAGACTCTTCACCTGCGGCACCAACGCCTTCACTCCTATCTGCACCAACCGCACGGTGAGCAGAACGTCCTCTAACCTCTGACTTAATCTTAACTATACTGAAGATCATGGTTTTGAAATTTTGCCTAAGACAGGTTATTTGAGGTTATTGCTTGGAGGAATGTTTATGGAGCGTGCACACACACACACACACACACACACACACACACACACACACACACACACACACACACACACTATATCTATAAAACTGAGAATCATTCTCAATTAAACTTGACTGTCATTCTACAATCTGATTACCCCTGCCTTTTATCTCAGCCTCTCGCTCTCATGGCTGGCTGTGTCCTGACTGGGCCAGAGTGTTTGATGTGGTCAGTGTTTGGTGTATAGTGGGTTTGGTGTTTTCTCTCTGTGTTGGTGTGTGCTGTGTGTGGTGGGTTCTGTGCTGTGTGTGGTGGGTTCTGTGCTGTGTGTGATGGGTACTGTGCTGTGTGTGTGCTGTGTTGTGTGTGTGGTGTGTTTGGTGTGAGGTGTTTGTCTGGTGTGTGTGGTGTGTTGTGTTTGCAGGGTCTCCACAGGTTTTTAAAAAGTATTAAAAAGTGATCAATAAAAACGACCAAATTTAAGGCCATTCAAAGGTGAATTCTGATGGTAGTAAAAAGGTACTAAAAGGTATTACATTTAAGTGAAGGATTGCTTTTTTGGGGGATGTGTGGTGTGTTTGGTGTGTGCAATGTGCGATGTGTTTGGTGTGTGTGGTGTGTGGTTTTGTGTGATGTATTTGGTTTGTGGTGTGTGTAGTGTTTGGTGTGTGTAGTGTTTGGTGTGTGGTGTGTGTTTGGTGTGGTGTGTTTGGAGGTTTTGGTTTGTGGTGGTATGTGATGTGTTTGGTGTGTGGTGTGTTTGGTATGTGGTGTTTTTGGTGTATGGTGTGGGTGTAGTGTGTTTGGTGTGTTGTTTTGTGTGATGTGTTGGTGTTTGGTGTGTGGTGTGTGCATGATGTGTTTGATATGTGGTGTTTGGTTTGTGTGTGTGGTGTTTTTGGTGTGTGGTTTTGTGTGGTGTTTTTGGTGTATGGTGTGTGTGTAGTGTAGAGTTGGGCGATATGGCCAAA